>VZSE01015514.1:876671-990801 GCA_013398275.1 Promerops cafer
AAAAAAAAAAAAAAAAATCAAACCAAACACTCAAAACAAACCAAATTTAAGGCTGCCTGTAACTGCTTTAGAGGCAGAACCTTTTCTGTGCCTCTATTGCCTCGGGCAGTTTTCCATCTCATCCTAGGAAGTAGTTTAAGACACAACAGCACCATCTACCGAGATGAGCCTCTGTAAATCCTAGCATGCCTTCCCAAGTGTGTTAGAAAAATGGTATAATTAATTACCTTGTTGTTAGTTACAACTAGGAAACTTATTTCACCTTGCCATGAAAGCTGTTTAACTTCGCCTGTGATTGTTGCTTTTTGACCTGTTTATTCTGGAGAAGAGAAGACTGAGAGGGGATCTTACCAATACATACAAATATCTCAAAGGTGGGTGTCAAGAAGATGGTGCCAGATTCTTTATAGCAGTGCCCAGCAATAGGATGAGGAGCAATGGCCATAAACCAAGCACAAGAAGTTTCACCTCAACATGAGGAAGAACTTCTTTGTGTTGAGGGTGACAGAGCACTGGAACAGGCTGCAGGGGTTCCAGGGGGGTCATGGATTTTCTCTCATTGAAGACATTCAAACCCCAGCTGGACACATTCCTGTGTAGCCTGCTCTAGGTGACCCTGCCTTGGCAGGAGGGCTGGATGAGATGATCTCCAGAGGTCCCGCCCAACCCTAATGGTTCTGCAGTCCTCAAAGCTGAGGAAAACTCTGCTCCCATTTCAGCCCCCACAGTTAAGAACAAAATTGGTTATTCATCATATAAATGATGTTTTGTGGGTGAGACGCTTAATTTGTACTGCTGAATACATATTAAAAAAGGGGGGAAAATCAACATAGATGTTTCAACCTGGTAATATAAAAAAATCTCCTACTGAAATACAAAATCATTTAAGCAAGTTTTCCACACAAGTAAACAATTAAATATCTCACTTCTTTTTTTCTGGAAAGATGGTGAAACCCAGAGAACTAGTTTAAACCAGCTATTTTTTGACTATATTCAGGTGATTCATAGTGAAGTTTCTAAAAAGTAGCAATCAGGTGGCATTGGCCTTAGATACTATATTAGCTTAATATTTCAAAGCATTTTTCATCACGCTTTTATGACTTACAATGCAATTTCTCTTCAACCGGTATCAAATAATCATCCACAACTGTGGCAAGATGATCTTCCAGTATTCTTTTTTTTTTTAATCTCACATATATTATTTCTAGGCACCCAGCTTAATATGACTTGACATTGCCTTTGAGCCAGTGCCTAAAAATGCATTCTGCCTGGCTGGCTGCCTGGCTGATTTGCTTAAATCTGCTTTTAAGAAACACTGAAGACATTGAGATTCTGTCTCACTTAAACAAATAAATACAGTCTGCTTTGTAGAAAGCAGATACTGTGTACTTCCTCTTCCTCTTTTTTTCCTGTTTAATGGGGTCTGGAGACTGATTAAAGCAGAAAAAAAAACCACAAAAAAAAGATAAAACGTCAAAGAAAATGTCCCGTAAGAGGTTTTCAAGGAGAAAAGACTCACATCTACAGCAGGTTTTATGCAATTTCACCATCTTTGTCCATTGCTCTTCTGTGGTTTGACACACCTTAGGCTACAGTATTAAACTGATACATACTGATATATAATGCTCAGAGACATCCTCTTCAATCAATCACCTGAAAATTCATGAAGAAGATGAGAACCTGGGCCACGAATACAATCTCACCTGCTTTAGCATTTTCAGATATGTTGCTTGCATTTGTCTCGTCCTTGGGTACAGTCAGCTGCAAATATGATTCTGCATTTCAAAATTCAATCTCACCTTAACTATCTCACTTTCCCACTTCCTACTTGGGTTTTTTTAAGCTGTGGATCTGATTTTTTAGCTTTTAAGGACTGATCAATGTTACTTACATAGCACAACATAGTGCTACTTAAGTACTGTGACTTCTTATGTAAGTACTATGACCACTTAAGTACTATAGCTACTTAAGTGCTATGACAGCATAACGTCTCTGTAGCTTCATTTATATCAGGGACAGCCAGCAGTGTCCTGGGCTCTGTCAACAGGATCTGTACATCTTAACACAAATGACAGCAACACCATTCAACCATTTCACACAACTGGAATTTTCCTGAATGTTTTCTGGATAATGGGGACTAAAATATTATGAAAGATTTTATTAATAAGATCGAAGTTTGGGGTTACAATATGAGGAAGCCCTCTTAAACACTGTATTGTCATCAATGTAAAATTACAGCATTATATTTTGCTGATGTTTGAGGAAAAAAAACTCCCAAATCTGAGGTGCAGTAGAGAAAAAGAATCCTATCAGGCATCCAAATAGGTTGTGGAGGGTTGCCCTTGGGAGCAGGGAACACCTATTTGTCCTCCATTCGTGCAAAGCCTTACACAATAAACTCCTCATCCATAACAAGGGTTCTCAAGCACTGCAGCACCATGATTCCAAGGGTAAGCATAGTAGACTTATACTGGTGTGTATTACAAATAATGGAATGTGTCCCTTGGCAATAAAACCTGGTTCAGACAACCATCAGGCCCTGTAGGTATATAATTATGCATACAAAACTGGATCCAAGTTGAATACCTGCTTTAAAAATATCCTTCAAGCCACATTTTTTAAGTTCTTCAGTTTAACATGATCAAAGCACATAAAAAAGAATAAGTTTGCAACTCTGAGGTAATCCAAGTCATTCCTGTGTACAACTGTTTCTTCTCCTAGCAGCATGTTGTCTATGCTAGGGGCTCATTGAAACACTAAAAGATAACCATCAGGAAGGCATACATGAACATCATATGCAGGAGTGAGTTTAAGGCCCTTTCAAATTTTGGCTCAAAGATTAATAAGAGCAGAAATTTTGAGAAATTTCTATATGCTGGTTAACGTTAAGGTATGTTTTCCATTCCTGAAGGATCCTGCCAAATCTAAGAGGGGGAGAAGGGGGGAAGATATAAAGTGTTCATTGTTCCTGCTGAGTTTCCTTCTTGGGTTTTTTCATTTTATCATTTAAAAGGAGTATTGTTTTACTTCAAAACTATTGTACAATAGGGAAGAGAACTTGGACCCTTAATTCAGCAAGTGAACTTTATCCAAGTTTTGTGCATATGAACAGTTCCCGTAACTTTTGTGTAACTTACTACAGATGTAAATTGAGACATGATAAGACATTTTCTTAACTCGGATGTGTGTAATACTCTTTGATTTTTCTTTGATCACTTCTGCAAAGCATTTGCCCCACTCATTTGAGGATACTGAAAGAGAGGCACCAGCATTACTCAGAGACTTATTCTGCTTGGATCATAGTTATTACTACTATTTCTTCTTCTCCTTCCTTCCTGTGTGCTTGGCATCCTGCACAGGAAAGGTGGGGGGGTGGAGCCCATAAAAACAGCAGTATGTTTGTGGTGGGTGAGCACTGGAAGTAATGGAACAGCAATAAAAAGAAGTAATCTGGTCTGAGAACGGACACTTTTTCTGCCTTTTTTTTTTTGTTGTTATTTTAATTTTTTTAAAAGCCTTTATTTTTTAAAAAAAGGATGAGACCTAATCCATTTTACATATGTGAGGCTCAGGGTTAGGAGCTGAAAGAGAACTGGACGAAGGTCTGACATTGGAGATGCGGAGGGCTACGGAGAAGGACAATACCTGAGTCTGAACAATGGGACAATAGGGCCAAAATGAACTGGCAGGAAGAAAGAGGCAAGAAGGTGTAAGCACAGGCAAAAGCTTCAGTGTTTTAATGGAGTGAAGGAAATGGCAAAAAAGCCATTCAATCTTCCCAACAGAAAGGATTCAGCAGAGCCACAACGTCAGGTTATGTACTCATACAATACTGCTGTCAGAACTGGAGGATCGGGGCCCTGTCCCCACAATACCAGAAAGAAGACACCTGACTGAAGGTCACAAGATTCCATGAGATATAAATCAGGTATTGCAAAGACATTGTCTTGTTTGTAATCACACACTATTACATTTGAATAAATATAACTATCAGCAAAAATGAGTGATAGTGAGACAAGCATAAAATTGCATCTCTCTCACAGCAAAGGTTATAAAACAAAGATGGGGAAAAGCAATCTACAAAGGGCTTTGCTTGGGGAAAATAAAGAATGTACCTTTCACTAGTAAACAACAACAACAAAAAAAAGCCAAAACAATTGGAGGGAGTAACTTCTCATTTAATCTTCTTTGACTTTCACCATGAAATAGATTTACCTCTAGCTTATGCAGATACTGATATTTTTTGACTGTAGCAGCTGGATTGGACATGAACCAAATATAAATGTTCTTTGCCTTGAGCAAAGAAAAGCAATGCAGGACATGAATTTTAGCTCATGAATGGGATGCAGTTTTTCTCAGGCCTCAAATCAGGGGCATGAATCATGTGGAGTGAAATCAACCTCTACGACTAGATTACCCCTACCTTACTGCTTGAGTGAGCCTATCACATTGTGTGAGACATGACACAAAACCACCAACCCTGTGCCAAGGACTTCACACATCCACTTCACCCCGAGCAAAGGAGGTTGGAAATACAGTGATTTGAAAGTTTTTATTGTCTTCAGTATTGTATGCAGATTCATATTTTCTAAACTAAGCAGTTTCTATCAGTTCACTGAGTCTGTGTGGGTGGGGAGCAGGTGTGGCTATTACAGTTCAAAATGCAGGGCAGAAGTCTTGTGATGTTTACATAGACTTCTTGTCATGAATCCTGAACTGATGCACAGAGAGAGCTGGCTGGACCTGCAAGAACTACACTAAGTAGGTCTCAAGCTAGGAAGGGTTTGTTTGTTCAGAGATGTCTGTGCTGTGCCAGCACTCAGGTGACTAGGACCCCAACCACTTGATGCAGAAATAATATATACAAGTATTCCCAAAACCAGAAAAAGAAACGAAACATTTTTTGTAAAAATTATTCTTTACCTGTTACATTTCATGCCAAAAAGTACAGTGCATACATTCTCTTCAGCTCCTCGAAGACACAGGCTAAATGCAGCTGATCAGGCCACCAGCCAACTTATTCTGTGAGCCTTGCAGCGGGAGAAAAATGGCACATTGCCCAGGAGCCAAGCAGGGAGGGCTTCTCCTGACTGCAGCTCCATGCCACAGCCAGCTGCAGAAAGGGAGCTGCTCCCACATCACAGTCATGCTGGGCAGCCTCAGCTTAGTTCACATGCTCAGAGTCCAGAAGTTGGGATGCTGGGGAAAACACTCTTGTCACAATGACTTAAGTGCAAAATGGCCAATTAAATCACAGAAATACAGCCCTCTGAAATCAATTATTTTCTTCACAGAGCTTTGGCAGTAATCAGCTATCTTCTTTCTTTAATCTGTAATAGTTAAAGGTGATGTGGGGGTTATAATACGTGCTAAAAAAATAAACAAATTCATGGTTTTGTCTCTTTTCCCCTTGCAGAATACAAATTATATTGATGATTTCCTCACAACTGTGCCTTGTCTAGAGTTTGCCCAAAGTGTTTTCTAAAATTAATGCTGTTATTAAAAAAAATAAAATGTTTGAAACATTTCCATGTTTATAAGGCTTCTTCCAGATATTGTTTGACAGTATGAAGGATAAAATTAAGATGTCTAGGTACCCTTACTAAGGAAAAACAAAACAGCATTTGGGCTAACCTACTGTGCCAGAAACGTATCTTGGGATCAAAATTAGCATTCACATTCTCTATTTTTAAACAAAAAGCCCTTTGTCCTCCACAGGTTACCTGTTACCATTGTTTTCAGTTTTCAACTAACTTCTCAGGAAAGGCAAAGAATCAAACAGCATGACATAAATGTAAACAGTCATCATTTAAAACAACAGTAAGAAATAGTGTGGTTGGCCTGATCAGCCATCATGGAACTGAAATCACTGACATTCCTATGCATTTCTGCACAGGAATGTAGGCCACAGGGTAAGACTGGGAATTACTGTCCGTAGCTATTCAAGCGGCATAGCTTACTCCTGAACTGTTATATTTAGGCTGAATATTCAATTTTCTAGACAAAATAGCCACAGAAGAGAGAAAATACTCCTGTGGAGTTCACATCTAAGGAGATCCTTATAAAGATCTGAAAAAAAAAGGTTAATTATTTCTTATATTTCACCAAATGCACACAGAAACATGTGGTGGGGAGCAGAAATTTCTCCCAGGCCGCAGGGCCATCCCTGCCGGGTCTCTCCTGGCCCCGCAGGGCCATCCCTGCCGGGTCTCTCCTGGCCCCGTCCCTGCTCCCGCTGTCCCCTCGGGGCTCGCAGGGCTGTGTCTCGCTCGGTTCCCCTCGCTCAGCCCTGGCTGCCGGGCAGCGTTTTGCCCTCCCTTCCCCAGGCTTTCCCCGGGGCTCTCGCCCGCCCGCCCGTGGCTGAGGGGCTCAGCCGTGCCCTGTGGCAAATGCTGGTTGTCTTTAAAATTAGTGCTCCTCCATCACTGCTGTTAAAAGTTGCAATAAAACTGTAATAAGGCAAAGCTGCGTCTCCTGAATCCGGGCTGAAATACCAAACTGGAAGCTTTGTCTTCACCATCCACGCACCTCCAGTGCAGGGCTTTTCTGGATGCCTGTGGATACACTGATGCCTTTCCCGTTTGAACACAACCTAGGGCATTTTGAATGGGGGAAGGAAGGAGAGAGAAAATGGGCACCAGGAGAACACTGACTAGTCTTAAGTGGGAAAGTGTCCAGATACTTGCTAGAAAGCAATGTATTAACCCTGCAAAGCTATTTATGCGTAAAGTCAGTAACAATTAAGCAACAATACCTCAACTGGAAAAAATGAGCAACAGGAAAGATTATCATATTTTTCTTTTAGTTGTGACGTTAATTTAACTTGACTCCCAGGTTCAAAATATACTATTATTTTTGGTTGGTAGCTCATATTTCATGATCAGTTCTCCCTCCAAAGGATACCAGTAGGGGTTTAAACTTCTCATTACAATTTTGGAAGATGTCAAAAGCTTGGCAGCAGCAGTACAGCCTTCCCTCAGCATTTAGGATAACCTGGAAAAGGAAGATCTTTTCCACTGTTTGTCATCAGAGCTATTGCTCTCACCAACCTTACCTCACTAGTTTAACTGATTTTATTCCTTTCTCCAAATGATTTTACAAAACTGTTTGTACAAGTAAACATCCCATATGTGAAGCAATTCACCTGTCAAAGTAGAAAAGGTGACGAGACTAAGTAATCACAGTTGGTGAGATTAAAGAAAGGCCTTTGAAGAAAGATGGAGACAATTTAGAAGAATACTTGTCAAGCCAAATAGTGAAAATTATCAAGAATAGCCGTAACTCCTTTACCTAGAGGCTGAGTGCATGCAGCAGCAAACACCAATTGATGGAAATATAGACCTTGTATGGGACATAGGGAGAAAATATTTCAGAAGTAGATGACACTTCTCAAAATGGGTTGAATCCTTCTAGTGATTAGAAGTGAAATTAAAAATCTTTCCAACTTGTTAGGGTCTGAGATTTCCCTTAGAAAATATCATCAGCAGCAGACATAAGAGAAAAGGCCTGAGAAAGACTGGCAGGAGATGGCTCTGAATTGCCTGTGTGACATGTTGGCTTTTTGAGCCACAAAGGCAGTCAAAAGCCTTTGACGAGACACAGTTTGATGGCAGATGAGCAAAGAAACAGATTTGAACTGATTCAGGGCATGAGGAAGTGCACGGGTGCCATGCAGCCTTACACTCCCACCCTGAATCAATTCAAATCTTAGGGTACATCAGAGGGTCTGCTTAGAGAATAAATGAGGCCAGGATGAACACATATGTGTTCAGGAGCTCATGTGGCCCTCTGCAGGAGCTCACGTGGCCCCAAGCAAACCATACTGGCAACTCCTAGGGGTAAATAAAAAACCTGTAATCATTTTTGGGAATAAAAGTAGTAAATGCTGAACAGTGCAAAATATTTTCCCATAGTAAGAAATCCCTCATATTTATTGCAAGTACTAGCAAAACAAAACAAGGGCTCAGAACAAGCATAAATTATATTTTCCTCAGGTTGTCCTTCAGAGGTAGTATCTAAATACTAACTTTTTGTATTACAAATGTACCAACAATGCAGTAACACAGCAGGATATCAGAGTTAGCTTTCTGCAGTCAGTTTATTAGATATAGTTTTTATCTTCTGTTACAGCAAAATGCTTATGCCAAAAAATCCACAAGAATCAAGGAAGTACAGAAGGACAAATAACAGCTTTTTCAGACTCTCTACCATATTGCTACATACATCTTGCACTGACTATTTATATTACATCATGCTACATATTCTGGCCATACAATTCAATTAGCAAATCACAATCCAAGAAAGCTATCTGTTTTGTGACAATTTTAATAATTAAAGCAAGCAGCCTCCATAGACATAAACACCAAAAGCAATGTAAATAAATGGGGAACGTATAGCATGTGAAAAGGTGCAGACAAAGCAATAGACTTATTAGAGCAAAGACATTCTCAAGTATTCTCAAGCTGTAACCCTAACAAAAGTGTATCTTGGAGACTGTTCTCATAATTTCACTCCATACCTTCTTCCTCCCTTCCCCAAAACAACAGGGATGATGGGAAGAATGACATCATACATTTTGCATGTTGAAGAGTCCCATAGGCAGCTAAAATATTACACGGTAGTTTTTCCTAACTATTGCTAAAGCCACAACAACACAGTCCAAAACAGTCCCAACCACTTTTCCTACTGGAACAGATTTTCCTTGCTCTGAGCTCATTTAAAAGGACTTTTGTGTTCACTTAGCACTGTGTGCAATCAAGCCAACATAAAAAGCCCAAACAGTAGGTTTCCATCTACCAGCACAGGGACATGAGGGAAAATGGACATTTAACACTAATACCAGATAATAGGGCTGTTACATAAAATTCAATCAGCTCAGTGGGGAGTTTTTCAAGCACAGTTCCTTCAAACCTCTAATTAGCAGAAGAAACACACAGAATGTGCATGCCCCCTATGTTCTTCCTTTGATTGGAAGGAAGCAGTAGGGTTGATTTATTTTTTAATATACTGAGGTCAGCATCATTTAAGACAAGTACCAAAACTCATTTGTTCAAAACCTATTGAACCCTTGTGCTGATTCTTGTGTCCATCTTTGATGTTTGTGGAGAATTGCAGAACACAGTATACAGAAAATTGTAATGATCTTGCCACTATTTGAGTACCTCTGAATAATTTTCATGGGACAGGTATGGGACATAATATTGACTCTGTGTTTTGGTGCACACAAGAAATTAAAAACTGATCTAGATATAGTAGGTTTAGTTCAATCAAAATTGATCTCAGGAAAAAAACCCTCAACCAAATATTCATCAAAAGCATGAAACCGGTCATTGAAGTTAAGCATTTACTCTGTCCTCAGCCCATAGCTATTTTCTTTTTTTCAGTGTATCTTACTGTCAGTCTAGCTTTTCACTTTTTAATATCAAATTATGTATAGCAGAGCAGCGGCAGAAAGCTATATTCAATACAAATAATAGTCTTTTGATTGAAACTTTTCTCAATCCTCCCTTTTTCATTCAGATACTGACCACATTCCCAGAAGATACCAAACAATATTAATTTCTCATCACTGTTTATAAGGTTTGTAAGAAGTTTTGAAAGAGATCTGTCAAAATATATTAAAACTGCAGCACTTCCAGAAAAATCCCAACTGATTAACAGGAAGCTGTGCATCAGCAACCTATTTATTGAACTTCAAACTCTTAAAATGACATTGTTCCTGGACTGTTAAAATAATAATAAAAAAAAAAAATCAGAAGGAAAAGGTAAGGATGGGATTACACAAAACTCTAAATCTAGTGTAGACTCCAATCTGTGATGTGCAGTTTTTTAACTTGACTTACTCTGTTGTGAACTTTTAGTGCAGTCAGGGTCTGTAGACATCCGAAACCAGAAACTTCTCCTTCACAAAATTCCATGACAAGGTTATGCATGGGAATCTCAGATTCTCAGCACTAAAATGCAGGAGAAAAAAATGCTCCTGATAGCTAAGAAACAGAGACACATCAATTCCAGCCAGATGCTGTGCAGAATAAAACAAGCCTTTTGTGATTACAGGGTTTATGACTGTATGGCTACAGATGCTTAGCTGTCATGGTACTAGACCAAACAGACATTAGTGACAACAGTAGAAAAGTAGAAAATATTATAGATAAGAAACATTTCAGCACACTGGGGGAAGATGAAGGGACAGCAGTTTAATAGGAGAAAAACCTACAGGCATAACATCAGGAACATTGCAATGAGGGCACTGGCCTGCACTATGACACTGGAGGTAGTGGGATAAAGCCCTAAGAATGGTCCTGAGGGAGCAGAGAGTAATGCTAAGGCAAGATAAACATCTTAATGTGTTGCTCTAATCGCTCTCTACCTTCTGCACCCTCCCCAGCTGTGTGTCCACACACCCAACCCCCATACTTTTCACTGCCAATTTGGTTTTTAACTGAGCATTGCCACAGAAATTAAGGTTCTACACACTTCCATTTACCAATTCCATGTGGCTTTTGTCAGAATATTGGAGATGCATCTCCCCAAATCTCCCTTTTCCAGCCAAGCCCTGCAGGTGCCAGCAAGTATTAACCTAATGGACAATTCCATGTTCTTATCCACTTAGTTGGCAGTGTGCTGCTGCCTTTGAAATACCCCACATTTCACATCTGTCTGTAATAGGTATCTGCACTACTGCTGTTGGTGGCAGACCTTCATTAGTTTTGGACATACCACATCCTGGTACTTTTAAAGATAAATCCATTTGATATCAAGAGCTCCATCTAAAACTGAATTTGGGAACCAGGAAATTCCAACAAAAGCCCAATTCTGAGCATGAGCAGCAGAACAGACAAAGGTGTCATTCATTTTGTTTGCATTCATGGGATTAGACTAGACAAGCTATTTTTGCCATGACTTTACAAAAAAGAAGAACTGGCTGTTCAAACAATACACCAGGAAGCACACTTTGAATCCTTCCATTTTATCATACAAATCAAAGCAGACCAGGCACTTACTGACAAGAATTCCAAATTTAATTAAGCAATAAAATTCATGCTTCCTTACTGATCACAGGCCCTGATCACAGGTTTTTGTTTCATACAACCATATTTTTTAAGCCAAGAAAAGCACCAGAGTAGTATCTCACTGTGCATATCAGGAGTCATCTGAACAAGGGTTGTAAGGATAACGTGGCTGGAAAACTGGTGGTCTTGTCAAGACATGCACAGTTGCTTAACAGGAGATATTCATATAAATCACAAATTTATTTGGGTAACTACTTCACTTGTTAACAAAGAAATAGATCTTATAGATTACAATACATAAAAATTCACTTTTAATTTCTCTTTGAAGGGACAATATGAAATACAATCTGCATTAGAGAAAGACAGAGATGATGAAAAGTTAAGCAAGGGGCTGTGACCACTGGAGGTGAAGCAAGAGAACAAAAGAAGTGAAAAAAAGAGTAAAGAGGTAAAGATAAACAGAAAACAGGAACTGAACAACCAGTTTATAGAAAAAAACCCCAACATACATATGCTATTGGAACCACTTAAATAAAAAAGCAAAATAAATACTTTGAACCTAAATAATGCAAATCCTCTCCACTATTTTATCCTCCTTTTATGGGTTTTTCAAGAGCTGTGAGTGGGTGAAGGAACTTGTAGTTGCAGCCACAATAGGGAAATGTTCTTCTGAGAATTTTGATATCTCTATTTCTTATTATTCTCTAATACAGCCAGGCTCAATTGACTTGTCTGAAGTACAATTATCCTGTAAAATATTTTGATATCGACAAAAATCTATGAAAGAAGAATTTTGCTATTTGCTTAGCTTCCAAGTTGCAGAATAGGCTCTTATGTTCTTCAGCTCTTCCTTACACAGAAATTGTAAAACCTTTATATATTATCTGAAATAATCAGATATTATCATACCTTATCAGATAATATCATACCTTATCAGATGTGCAGGTGGTCCAAATATACCCAGGTGGGAGACAAGGTATGTGAAACTTAATATGCTGCCTATTTTTCCTTCAAAAGACTGATTTAGGAAGTGGAGAAGCATCTAAACATATTGAAGATGTTGACAACTAGGACCCAAATTGTCAGGTGTTTCAACTACAGCAAAGTTTGATACAGTGAGACATACAGCTGCTCCCAGTCCTAGATTTATACCCTCACTGGTACATTCTATGCTTTATCCTGTGTTTACCATGACTGTTTGGCTGCCTATTGAGAATTCCAATTTTCAAGTCTGTATGAAAGCATAAGAAAAAGTTCTGCTATATTTAGTATGCATACTTAAGTAGGTAAACACTAAAATCAGTACATTAGGGCTTGTATCAGTTTCTATTCCAACTGTGCCTGCTGTTAGGTTGTTTTACTAAAACACTGAAGGTTGAGCAATGTTACAAGACAGAAAAAATACTTAAGAAAATAAATACACATTTAGAGAACATGCACTGTTGTATCTAAGATTATAACATTTCACAATTTATTTCACTCACTAAATATAACTCTCCCAAAGATCAAAGCAACATTAATGAATGTCTATTAATTTAATTGAAACTACAAGATAAAACTAAAATTTCTAGATGATTTATTAGCAGTGTAAATAAAAACAACACTTTTTCATCTAAAAATATTTATTTCTCAAAAATAGAAAGGACTCAGGTGTTCCCAAGCCTTACCATACCATGAGTTTTATGTTCCAGCCCCAAGAGAAAAAGAAAGATCAGTAATGCAAAGAATAACAGAAGCTTTCTTCCAGTACAAACATTGCCAAGACTGCGGCTCTAAAATCAGACATGTTCTTGGTTAGTGTTATCAGTTCGAATGTTACACTAAAATGAGATTAAAAAATTAAAAAAAAATGCTACATTTAGGCTTGGAATGATTCTTGAGCAGAAGAGAAACCACAGGAATAGCAGCTCAGATCTCTCACAGCCAAAGCAGAGCCCCACTTCTGACACAGATTGTGAATGAATGTTGACCACCAGCATGCAGACATGACAAGGTAAAGCAGTGGGAATGTTCTGAACACTGCTTGTCTACCAAGGGCACACGAGTGTGTTTTAGTTAATGTAGCATTCACTTCACTATTATCAGAAGCATCTGTCCTAGAATCAGTTGGCAATTGATGGAAATTCAAACCCTACCAGAAGTTGCACAATTGGTTCATGTTTTATTTCCACAACAAAATAAATCTGCAGTTGACTTTTGTTACAAGTTTAACACAGTAATTTTAGAGACAAATGTAAACAACATTAATATTGCTTAAAAAATGTATTCTATTTTCTCTTTGAAACAATATGCGCCTACCTTTCTGCAGTAAAGAGGCATAGGCAAAATTATTTCCATTTGGCAAAGTGGTTGTAAAGTTGATCTTAATTTGCTTTTTCCTTTCTTTACACACACACACACACACACACACACACACACACACACACACACATATATGGATATATGATACTGCATTGCATTATGTCCTCTGAAAATTTTCCACAGGATGGTCACCAGACCAGCCATGGGTGAACAGAATTCCTTTAAAAAACATTAATTCAACATTTTGCCTTTTTCTTGCTGCTCTGTCTACTGCCTTGGGCATATTTACTGCAGGGTAAGATTATTTAATTTTTTTTCAATAACAGGTCACTATTACTAGAAAAGAGAAATAGAACTAAAACTAATACTATTACTAGAACATAAGTGGCTCATGAAAACTAATTTGTATCTGTAGCCTACAGTGGAATTATCCCCACCTTCCACAGGTAAAGACAAGGTACAACCATATCAACAT
Source organism: Promerops cafer (assembly GCA_013398275.1). Taxonomy (NCBI): domain Eukaryota; kingdom Metazoa; phylum Chordata; class Aves; order Passeriformes; family Nectariniidae; genus Promerops; species Promerops cafer. The sequence continues at coordinate 890,460 of VZSE01015514.1, forward strand.
TGTAAGCACCAGTTAACTCTCAGGGCTCATATTCTCACCATTGTACTTCATACAGTGTAGTAATTTAAAGCCTAGTGAACTGTGTTGCGAATATATGAAATATTATCATTCAAATTTTGCAAGTGTGTGCTCTTGATTCAGATGCCATGTTCATAGTACTCTTCAAGGTCTTATACCTTAGCCACATTGGAATTTTTTTACCCTCCCTAGATGAGCAGCAGAATACTCAGCATGAAGGTAGCCTCCTGTTAAAGATAAGTAATTTCTTCACAGTAGGAAGCTGCTAAATTTTAAGAAAAGAGAGGACATAATCTCTTCTGTTCTTTGCCATTGTTTAGTCTTCATCGAAGAAGTTTTAGCTCATTTCCCCACCCCCAGGTCCGCTTCAGACAGATATCTAAAATGGAAAATTGCAGATCAAACTGTTAAAGCTTAGCAAAAGTAGCACATAAAACTTAGAGGAAAAAATCTTACAATGAGAAATACTGAGCATTATGGATTATGTTATCACCTAGGCTAATGACATGTCTGTAACATTACCTTTCAAACACTCACAGTTACACATGTAAATGATTTAAAACCTTGCCAGTGAATTACAAGTCTTTTTCATGGTTTTGATGAGCAGAGTACACAGCTGCCAGAAGGCTGGAAAGTAACCTGAAAAAAAGGAGTTTGCTGCCAAATTGTTTCAGCAGTACTGATGAGATCCAGTTTTGGGGATGGGTTGGGGATTCTCACCATCTCCATCTCAGGCCTTTTGAGTGCAACACCACAAGCTTTTTAGAACACTGCAGATTTGTGGCATCTTTTTCCCTTACCATACAACAGAATTTCTGGCTAAATGAATGCAGTAACTGTGAACTCCAAATGTGCCAGCTTACAGAAGAGCCCCTTCTGATGGGAATGATACACATTCATATGAAACAGAAATCTACATAATTCAAGCCACATTTTTAACGGTTAAGCATTTCTTCACCAAAATATTCATTATTCTCCGTGTGTGTGTGTGTTTGTATGTGCATATAAAAAAAACCCAGTTGTTGGCCTAGTTCCTGCAGCTGAACTCCCCAAATGAGTATATGAATGTGTGGGTGGGCATTGCAGACCAGGAGGAAACTTTGCAGTGAAAGGTAAAAGAACCAGTTCCAGGACAATTTACAATTGCTGTAGGTATTGCCTGGTGTTAACCCGTAACCAAGGGCTGATGCTACACATCTACGTGAAAGGGAGTAAGTTTTAAACATTTTATAGCAGCAGTAAATTAATGATTAGTAAAATCATCCTTATGAGATGTACAGAAAATATCAGGTGCTTTCCAGACAAAGAGAAATTGTCCAGGTTAAGTGAGTTTCCAGATGAGAGATCTTTGCTTTAGTCTTTCATGATATGATTGGGAATATACAGAGAATGTCTCCAAACGAATAATACATATTTCTGTGAAAGAGAAAAGCACATTTTCTGGATATGAGGCGAGGTATATGCTAGAATAGTGTGCCAGTATAGTCAGTTCTAAGATTTAAAATAGAGGGAGGGACTCATCATGCCTCTGAAGCAACTGATTCCCAGAGCAGAAAAACAGTCATGCCTCACATGCCTTGGAAAGAAATTCACAGGAAAAAAGCATGTGGCAAGGGAAGTCAAGGGATTGCTCAGCATGCTTCACGTTTTTAATTGACTGCTTTACATGCAAAATCTCTTGTAACCCCAAATCATGTGCTCGTATATGCCATACGTTCACACATCCAAAACCTTCTCTGTGCCAAAGACCTGTAACAACAGGTTAAGTCCCTTCCCTTGCAATATGGTCCCAAAAGCAGACACCTCCTACAAAAATGAGGAGGGGAATAAGGCACCCACCATCAGATGGAGGACTTGAGTTCAGTGCACCCAAAATAGGCAACTTCAACACCTGTTTTCACAAAAAAGAGGTTCAGACCACCAGGTCATAGATAAAACTTCATATATCCTCTTGTGACTGTGCTACCACACCTTAGAAAATTCAAGACACTCAGAATCAGGGTGCCTGGAAGAGAGACAGAGCCTGAAAATGAAAGCACAATGTTGGATTTAGGTTGAGGACATGGTCAGGAGGAGGCATTATTCTGTAAAGAGTGAATACCACCACTGCCTAATGCGTACCCAGAGGAGTCTGCACCCTGTCCACACCCAATCTTCTTTTGGGATGTGAGTGTTTTTAAAGGTTGACACAAACATCTGGGATAAGAGTTTTGGTGCAGGCATCCCATTGTGTTAAGTTAGGAATTCAACACTGCCTATCTGCCAAGAAGTGAAGGCTCATCACGATGGCCTTTTGCCAAGGTTGGGTAGTCACAAAATCACAGAAGAGCTTTAACAGGAATGAAATAATCACAGTAAAAAAGAAGACAGAAACTTATCAATCTGTTCTTTAAACTGTTGGTGTAATATCCTCTTTAAACACAGATGCAATTGGGTATGCAGCCCCCAATCTGTTTTCTTTTGGAGGTAGCTGGATTTAGTGAGATCTGCTGCAGCCTTGAGAGGCTCTTCTCACCCTGTCTGTGAAGCTGCATTATGCAGCTACTGAAATAATCAGGGTGCAGTTCATCCAGCAAGTTCAGACTGTTTTTAAAAGCATACTAGTATTTCAGGGATAGAGCACAAAAAAAATGAAATGGAACTTCATAGTGAAGAAAAGCAACTTGCAACTTTAACTGGACTGACTATTAGTATCCATAACGTACTCTATATCTGTAATGTACTTTATATCCATAATGTACTAATATCCAATGATGTATTCTAAGATCATTAAAAATTATTGCAACGCAATAAATCATACATTTGAGAGGTGGCAGGCCACTACATATAAGATGCCATGTGCCAAATTCTGTCAAAGGAAATAAAATCTATTTTTTCACACTTTTGCTAGAGAAAAGAGTGTTTTGGGTATAGTAGAAGGCAACAGAACTCCCTTCTCAGGCAGGCAGAAATATGAAACCCTAACTTTAGACTTCACTGCAAATGAGTTATCTTTCCAGTTATCTTCAGCAGAATGGTGGTGGATATATATATGTCCCCAGTACCAGACTTGAGTGAACCCATCTTAGCCTGCTGGCATGCATTGAGTAGCTATCAGCAAACTTTTAAAAGTATTAATAATGGCTTCTGCCAACAGTCATTAAATCAAAACTAGGGCCTTCCTTATGAGCATCCTGATCTCCTGTAACTGCCAAGTAGGGAGCTTTTCATTGTGTGTCACACTGAGGGTATCTAATGCAAAAACGTGGAATTGTGGACCTGAATCCTTTATAATGGTTCAGCTGAGCTTTTTTATAGACTAGGGGATGAACGAAGTCCATATGCATAAACTAAAAAATCCCTTCCATTCTTTTTTACAATCAGGTTGAATTTTACAGCCTTATTTAGATTTATGGGTAGTCATTTCTATATTTATAACTATTGTAAAAACTGAGCAGCTTATTGTTTTTGTAAACCTAACTTCTAATTTAAGCCAGGAAAATAAAACTAAAAGCTTTCTAAAAAAGAAACATGGTTCTTACACTGAGAGAAAAGAGCGAAAAATAAAAATTTCTAAAATAAATTGGGCTTTCTTGGTCAATGGGAAGTAGTGTCATGAAAAGAAAAAGCATGGTTCATAGCCAAGTTTGCCACCTGACCTTCTCTAAGGCTTCTGAGCCCTCAGGTCCTTCTTTCTACTTGGGTCACTCTAAGGGTCATAACCACAGCACAGAAGTAATTATGCTGATCTCCTCCCCCCCATTTCTATGGGAAAGATAGTTTATCACTAGTTACTATGACAAATTCAAGAGCTTACCACCCTGGCAAACAGTCTATTTGTGGTTACTTGCAAAACTTGGGAAAAGGGGAAAGTCGGTACACCTGGTAATGCAAGTGCTAGACTGAACAGAAGGCTTGGTTGAAAGATAACAAACTGCTTAGTACACGTAGTTTGTTTAGTACAGCACACACCCCATGTCCAAGAGAGAAAAAAATTCTCTTCCTTTCCCACTAGCTAGTACAGCAAGATCATAGCACTCCCTATATTTAATTGACAAAAACTACACCTATTATGCTGTCTAGTATTCCAAAAGTAAAAAAAAAAAAATTAGGAGTCTTAAAGGTGTGTCAGTCCTACAATTAAAATAGGATCCTGTTATGCTGAAAACAGCAGTAATAGCTTGTCCTAAACATCATAAAATTATTGCAATGAAGCCTACTCAGAATCCTTTGATAGTCATGAGAAAACCCAGCAGTCTGGTTCAGACAGCAATTATTTGCAGTAGCGTAGGGATAGAAAAGATATCCTGAAGAAACCCTGAAAAGGCATCACATCAGTTTTCTCAGTCAAACTCAGGTACTAAAACATAATATATACTATGCAAACTGAAACTACAATGTTAAATCTCTGAATTTTAGGGAAGGAATTTATAAACTTTTCGAAACCCCTGAAATTCAAAACTTAACTTGAAAGGTTTCCAAGACCTCTGTCCTTTCAGGGTATCTCTCCCTACTAAAACCATACATCATATATTCTAAACACTGCTGTTGCACTGCAATGAAGCTACTGCACACTAGTGGCCTGAAGGGACATCGCCACATTTCAGTCATTCTACTTTTCTCAGAAGAGATGGGGATTACCTCCAATATGGTCATACTGCTTCCTAGATCCAGAGCTAACAATAGCTGGACTTTTCTGACAGTATCTGGAAGTCTGACGGTGAGGATACTGCCAGGACAAACCAGAAGAGGCTGGAATTCAAATCTGAAAGTTAAATGTTCAGGCAGGGCATAAGACTAAGCAAAAGGCAAATATTTAGGAAACAAAAGCAAACCAAAAAAGAAAATCCCAGTCAAAGCTGTGGGTACATGCAAAAGAGAAGGTAAGAAAAGGGAAAAGCAAGGAAGAAATTAAAATGCTGGAATATTTGAACTACTGGTGACAGTTTCAGTGGGGGACAGCAAAAAAGGCATTATTCCTTTCTCCTAAAATTCAGATTCTACTTACAGCCCCCTGTGTGTGTGCTGGAAAAAAAAAAATGGTTAGGAAAATGCAAAGAAGGTTCCAGTGCATGTGCCACTCCCAAGAACTTTTAAAAAACCATACCTAACCAAATTTGAAACTGCAGGTCATCAGTCTAGACCTTTCAAAGAGTCAGACATCACTCAAGCTTTTTGTTTAAAATGGTAGTGCTTTTCTTAACAGCAACAGAGAAGCATTTACAACACAAAGTAACAGCAGAGGCCTCTTAACTACACCATACAGTCAACTCACCAGGGTGTTTCCATCTCCCAATACAGTTAATGTCAGAACCCTGCAATATCCCCAGCTGCAAACTGTAATAGTGATGAATGAGTTATGCAGCTGATTCAGAAAATCAGTGCAGTTTGCCCTACTTCATCATTCCTCAGATATTTAGCATAGCTTTCACCTCCTTCCCTTACAATTCACAGAAAGTCAGATGGATATGTTTTTCTATGCTTTGATGGAAAAAAAGGACTGTTAGCTTTTTGCCTTTATTTAATAATTGTTTCAAGAGCTTTTCAGCAAAGAGAGAAAAAAAAATTACAAAAAACAAAAGGAAACAATCTTCCCAAAAGGCAAACAACTGCAATATTTTCAAGTCAGAAGGCACAATATGATCAGGCCACTTAAATGATGGTATGGATTTCACTCTCACCCATGGGTTCTTTGACATATAGGTCAGTCTTCTAGTAATGAGGTGATTGGTATTAGTATTTATGTATCAAAAATTTGGACACTAATTTTTCAACACTGGTAGGTTTTCTTGTGGTTTTGCTATGTTAGGAAGATCACTTCATTGCTTCTTTTGGCATTACTAAATGTGGTTTTGGAATGAGGAATGCAAAATAGACATTTTTTAATCAGAAACATACTGCAATAACTACATTAGTATTTGGTATTTTAAAGCAGTCTGCTTAGTGGCAAAGCAAAACCCATCAGCTGTCCATCTGCCTTGGAGCTCAGTGGAGCTCTGGTGTGAGTGTTGTCCCATGGTGCAGAAAGCAACGTGCAGCAGGAGCAGAAAGACCAGAGGCTTCACGTCTTTAGTAAACCAAGTCCCCAGGGGATTGAGACCTATTCTTCTCCTTAAAGGATGAAGGTATATATAAATCCCAGTGTTTTCATAAAACGTTTATAGTTTGAGAACAACAGAGAAAACATAGGGCAATTGCAGGGATTTGATTGTGTTTGCCTTCTGTAGAAATGTGAAATTGCAATAATTTTTCTTTTACAGGAGCTTTTGTAACACGCACATGTGCCCTGCTGAATTAGCAGTGGTACTGCCTGGAAAACACATTTAATTAAATTGATGTAGGAAAAGAAGAAAGACAGTCCATTGTCTATTGTTCCTAAAAAAAAATAAATATATATGTATCAAAAAAATAGGAGCCAATTGATGCAGCTCTTATTAAACCATAGGGACAGGATAAAAGGGAGCATCATCCCATCTTGTGCTGCCAGAGCAGGCCAGGGGGCACTGTGAAAACATCAGAGAAGTCCTTGAGGAGCTAGTGGAATTGCTTGATGGGGCTGAGGGGGGGAAGAGTGGAGGGGACTGCTGGAGGTTCTTCACTGCAAAGCCAGCTCCTGGAGGGGCCACTTCAAGGCCCATCTGTTGGATGGAAATCCTTCTTCAGCATTACAGAACAGATGCAAGCCCCTCCAGAAGTGAGAAACACCAGCCCCTGGATGTGCCTGGGGCTGTGGCGCCTCTTCTACTGGGTCGCAATGGCAAGACCAAGGGAATGCCTTATTGAATGTTCCTTCCTGAGGAGCACTGCAGAGCTTGCTGTCCTCATCCCCCGTGGAGCCACAGGCAGCAGCCATAAGAAATGGGGTCCAGAAATGTTGTCCAGGGGTCTCAGCACTTTGTAGCACCCACTATGCTTGGGAAGGATTCTTGCCCCCAAGGTTGATCAGGACCATGGCATTTGGCCTCTCTTGGAAGGCCCTGAGATGGCTTCAGGTTGAGAGAGAATAAGGCTTGGGCATTTCCTGGGAGGCATGACCAGAAGGCTGTGGGATGAGGAGGCAGGTCTTGCTCACATGTTTAGGGAATAGGTGATCACCAGTCCCCGGGTCAGGAAGGACTTTTCCCCAGAGGCAGATTGGCACTAGACTCCAGAGGTTTTTGCTTTCCTCTGCAGCATGGAGCATGACCACTTGTCAGAGCTCCTCTGATCCATTTTGGCTAAATTTCCACCTGATGCTCATGTACCACAAAGACATGTGCCCTGCAGATATGGGAAGGCAGGCATTTTACCCACATGGTGGGCCAGAAAATGTCTCAGGGTGGTTGTGCCTTCCCCTGCTGCCTGGAGCACGGCCCCTTGCCAGGGCTCCTTTGGACCATTCTATAAACAGATCCAGGATTTCTAGTATAGATATATAATAGGTTCACATTATCTAGGAATTAATCATAAAACAATTTATCAGCATACCTGTTCATCTGTTTTCTCCCAAATATACAGCTCACCTAATTTCCTTTCAGCATTTAAGTGTAAACAAAGCTAAGTGTTCCTACTGAAATGCAATACAAGTTAGCTTTCATTTCTGAAAAAATTGTACAAAGTGATTTGTTCAAAAAGAAGAAAGATACTCAAATCTCTAAAGTGAAACCACACATTTCAGCTGACTGCAGTGAAAATGCAAACTAACTTCCCAAGAAGGCTGTTTTATTTTACTGCACAGATGCAACAAAACCTAGACCATCTGTGTTAAGAAAGGATGATCAACAGGATCAAAAGTTGTGCTGGCTGAGTTTTAATCACTACAGATGGACAATAAAATAATAGTTACATACAGTGCTTCTACGAAAACATAGAAAGAAGGGATTTATTGAAAAGAAACCTGTTTCCTTTCTTCATATTTTCTTTGCTGAAGTGGAGGCCACTGAACAGCCTCCTCTGAACATGATGAGATGTCTATTTCTAGTAACTTTAAAGCCAGACTTGGTATCCTTTCCATGTTATCAGTCAGCATCCAAGCTACACTGGTCTGTTTACTCTGCAGAGATTTTCCTCCCGTGCCTTCTTTGTGTGTACTTCATTGCTCTTCCACCTGTTCTCTACAGCTTTTACCACAAGTTTTCTGTGATTTCAGGACCCCACAGCCAAAAGAATGGGGTACCTCTCTGCTGACAGGTACTTTGGATTCCCTGAAGGACCTTCAAGGAAAGCAAAGAGAGCAGCATTTTGCTTTCATTTCCTCCGGAGTGGAACAGGAGCCGCTGGCCCAGCAGACTTTGTTCTTTTTCACCAGGGACAAATCTACCACCGTGTTCATGCATTTCTTTGGGCACACCACCATAACAAAGAAATCACCACTACTGGTCACTGCTGAGGCTTTTACTGCTAGTCAGACATTGGACATGACAACAGTGTTTTACTAACTCTGCCTAGCCCTTCTGTTCCTCCTCAGAGTGCTCAACTGTGCCACCAAGAGCCCTGTCCCTTACCTCGTGTTGTCTCTCCCTCCCTTTCACATGGTCCATCTCACTGGGCAGCCATGGGCAAAAGCTGTTTGAGTGCTGCAAACACAGCTCCCAGCTGGGTGATATGCACATCCCACTAACAGACCTTCACCCTCACCTGCCAGAGCTTAAAGAAGCAGGATGAGGACATTGGTGCTGTTTGTATTTTAGTGTGTGCTGGCTGTGTGTTTGTGCTGATCAGTGCAGCCAGCCACATGCGTGTGTGTGTGTGTGTGTGTGTGTGTGTGTGTGTGTGTGTGTGTGTGTGTGTCACAGGGGTCTTTATGTGTGCACATATTGGGGACATAAACACGCTCAGCCTCACTACTAACAGGACCTTGGGGCTTGGAGCTGCAGCAGCTTCCGCACCATCAAGCTGCCACAAAAGGCAACAAAAGACTTTCCTGGGTTTCTTCCTTTTGGGAAGTTTTAAACAATTGCAACAGTGCTCTGGAGAGTAGCTCCTGCTGACTTTTCTTGATGGGTTTCACATCAGGACACTGGGGAAAACACTCTCCTGGGACAGCCCTCGGAGGGCCCTTGACCAGGTGTCACCTTCTCTGGACAGAAGGCCCCCATTGCCACTGTCCCTCTGTGCTCCTCTGTGTGTGAGAGGATGAGCGTTGTATCACAAAACCTAACAGCCACATGTGTGAATTCTAGTCCTTGAAGACATTTTGTCCACCAGTCCACCAGCTCCAAGTCCTTTAAGTGCTGCAAAATTTCCTGAGCTCCCTGATGCTTAGAGGATCATATATGGCAGTCTTCGAATCTTGCCTTTCTGAAGAATAAATATGGCCCTTTACTATCCAAGCAAAATTTTCATTGCTTGTTTAGTTACTGTCTGGGTTTTGACTGATGCCAGAACAAGTTTTTAGCTAAAGTGGTGGTCAGCCCAGCCAAAAAATCCTGATGCTGAACAGCAATGTCTGCTCAGAGCCTCAGTTCTCTGGGGAAATGCTTGCAAAGAAAAAGAAGTCTGGTACACAGTCAAGGAGAGCCTTTAGTTTCTGTGAGCTAACTGTAGGGACCTGGGAAATATTTGAAGGGTTTCTGGTTTTGGGGAGTTTTAGCAGAGATGGATGGATTAGCTCTTGATTGCTCTTTCAGAAGAGTATATTTTTGTCTGTTGCCAGACAAGAACAGAATTATTTGAACAGAAATCATTTGAAAAAGAAACACACCAAGAACTAAAAGACTGCAGTTTGTTTGAAGCAATATTTCTTTCAGTTGTTTAGCTTTGTCTAAGTCTTAAATGAAGTAAGAAAAAATAAAACAAGAATATCTGTATTCTCCAATGCATTCTATTCTACTTAATAGATTTTTAACTGCTCCATTCTCTAAAAATAAAAAATAAATGACACATAGCAAGGAAAATTTCTAAAACTTAAATAAAACTTATTTTGAAAGCAAATGTGCAAAAATGCCACAAATTTCTGAGACACACATTGATTAGAGTATTATCCTTGCCCCAAATTCATGCAGGTTAGGAACCAATCTCAATTTCATGAGTTCGGAAAATCATTACTTTGCTTTTACAGAATTTGTTTCTGGACACCAACAGTTTACAATTTATCTTGTACATGTTGGGCCCATGTTCTGTGTTCCACAGGGGAAAGCAACCCTCATTTTTTAGTTCAGTCCTAGCATGATGATAGGTTATAAACATTACACAGCACAGGTTGTCCAGAGTCCCCAAACCAAAATTTGGTGTGTGCTGCAATCCATTCAACCACGTCCCTTCACTTCATGTACGCAGCTGAACTCGGCAAGGCCTTTTAGGCTTGTCCTATCTGGATCACCTGAAAACTATTCTCCCAAAATCAGGATTCATCACCCAGTGTGCAGTAAGACAGCAGGTAATGGTTTATTTCATATTTGCACATGGATGAGTACCAGGTGGTAAATCCACGAAGCTGGCACCCTGAGCAGAGAAGACAATCATTATTTATACACTGTTAATCTAATATATTCCACCTATCTAATAAAAATTCAATGTTTATTACTCTATTATTGATTACTCAAAAAAAAAATCTGATTGTGCAAGGTATTATTTCATTCATTATTAGCTACTGTGCATGATCGAGGTCTTTGGTTTGAGTCAGAGGTCATTTGGTTGTCACCTCCCCCTGTGAGAATTACCCTTTACCCAGTTGGAACAGATTTCGACACAGTTGCTGAATTAGTTTAGTTAGTACCTTCTTATCTTGGGTGTTCTTGCCAAGTTCTAAGTTCTGCATTCTTTGAGTTCACTATCAGTAGCACTCTTCTTCCTAAGCTTTGTTAACCTCCCCTTGGGTCTGGGATCTTTTGGAGCATGCCAAGCCCTAAACTTTAAACAAGGCAATTCAACTGACAAGTAATTTATCTTGGGATAATCGATACTGCTCCTCAAATCCTGTCCCCAGAGCTTTGCCCCAAGCAGGACTCTGCCTGCACCTCTCCCAGTTCCTGCAAATTCTGGGCTCAGCTTCTTGCTGTGAGCAGAAGTTAGTTGCCACAGCCCAGCTGTTGGGAACTTGTGGCTCCTACTGCCAGGGCTGCAGTTAAGAACAAGGTGGGATCACATCCAGGGAGCAATCTCTGAGCCTCACCATCTCTGAGCTGGCCACGAGCCTCGGCTGCCACACATCCCAGACGGGGAATGTTCTTAAGATCCGTCAGAGTGAGTGAGTTACAATGAGCACTACACATTCAGACTAACAGGAATAGGAGTTGGAGTATGTGGCTGATGAACAGGACAATCTTTGAGAAATCCAGTTTCTTCAACCTCGTAATCCCTGCCAGCCATCTGTGATACACACACAGGCAGCTAAGCAGCAGAGTAACCCTAATTAAAGTCAGACTAGTGCCTCACAAGCTTCTTTTTATAACCTTTCCTTTAAAATACAGCAAATGGACCCTACTATTAAACTGCTTCTCACTTCCCTTACAACACATGAATCTTAGAGAAACTCTTATACATTTTTCCATATCAGCTAATAAAATTTTGAAGAAGTAATTTTCTTCTCTCATAGTACTAAAACGAGCTCCTTCCAGGTTAGTATTATCTCTAAGGCATACTTGAAGGGAAAGGCTAAGGCTGAATAATGGAGTCAGCACCGTTACCATTTTATCCATTGATTACTTTTACCCAGAGGCTGCATCTCTGGCATGTAATGATTTTTCATGCTAGCTCCAGCACATGAGATGGCATGTTGGACTGACATGAAACAGAGAAAGTATATTTTCCCACTCAAGTGTTTCAATATGGCAGTTAGGTTTGCCAAATCCAATGTTTCCCTGTTGAATGAATCATGAGGTTGAACAACAGTGTGCTTCTTTGAGTATTCTGCACACTAATTTTTGTGGTGATAGTGACCAAGTTGGCAACTTCATAATTTCTAAGCCTTCAGAAGAACAAGATACCTCTTTAAAAAAAGAAAAACAAACCAAAAAAACCCCAACAAAACAACAAAGAATGTAAACCCTCAATTAAGCCTCTGACAGCCATTTGAAGATTAGAAGCATCTCATTGACAAAAATTTTAACAGTGAACAAAGTTCTCTACCCACTGTGTCATAAACTCCTAGACATAAGGACAGAGGACATAAACCACTGTCTTCAAATTCAGAAGTCCAGCTCATCCTGGAATTCTGCCCACAACTATGGGATTTTTAAAATTGCCACAAATGTCATGGATTTGTTCAGTCAGTATCAGGATTTTCAGTTCTGATTTTGAGTATATTGAGTTAGCAAAGAAAATTCCCTTCTGCAAGATATTTCAAAGTAACAAAGACCAGCAGAACAGATTAATGAATTTTTAAAAGGGCCAACTGGAAATATGATGTTATTTCCATTACAAAGTATGCTGCTATGGGTGATTCTAAAATCTCATGTATTTTAATACAGGTCAAATATAAATCAACAACCCTTCTGTACTCAGCCTCTCAAGTAAGTAAAATGAAGCATATGTTTCATCCTAGTACTTTACCCACTCTTTATCCCAGTTTAGAAAACAACTCATAAAACACTTTTGGCATTGGAGCAGCCATTGCAATATTAATTAAAAAAAAAACAAAAAACAAAAAACCCACAACAACTTTCCACTACTGGTTTCTGGAGAGCAATATTGGCATCCAGTGTCCAGTTCAGTAAATCTTTAGCAACTGCGTTCTGCAGAGATGGCTTGTCTTTATATATGACATGAGAAGATGCATCTACAATCTCAAATCAAACACAGGAGGACCATTCAGTTTTTCATAACTGCCTCCTGACTCCATTCTTTGATGATCAAAGCAAGCTCTCAACAAGTTTAAAGAAACCCATTACACTGAGCCATACATTCTTTGCATGTTGTACAATCACAAGAGAAATTTTCCAGACTTTTGAACACCAAAGGGGTTACTTTGTGCTTTTGGGCCTTTTTGGTTTTACATTTTTGCCTTTGTCACTCCAGCCAACAGTGACTCTTTCAACAGCTGATGGCTAGCATTACACTTTCAAAACTTTTTGCACCCTCTAACTGAAAAAAAATTAAGACGTATCCCAAAAGCATTGTATGGTGTGGTACCCACACCACCTCAGTTTTCATTAGCTGTCACAAGACTGTAAAACCCAACAGAATGTTCTAGTTGTGTGATTTCAGTACTTTAAATTTAGAAACCACAAGTTGGCCAAGCATCAACTGTTTTGTGAGGCAACACCATGGAAACAGAGAGGTTCAGTGACCAGACATTCCTTGTCAACCCTCCCTGGAAGCTGCCCAGTCAAAACTGGTCCTCTGCAAAGCCAATTTGAGCTCCTACACGCTCATCAGCTGAATAACAGCTCATGTGTGAGCTGGGATCATCAGCTACCCAAATCCAAAGGTCAGCTCATAACTAATCTTTATAGCTGAAGCAATCCAAATAATTTTGGTAGCTGAGGTTTAGCCCTGAGGTGGCTTTCTTGGAAGAGAACTTTAGCTTCCCTGCCATAGGAGCATGAAGGATTGCAACACAAGGATAATCCAAGTGAAGCTGTGCCTTAGGTAAAGCTGATGACCCCAGATTGCCCAGCTCCTCCAAAAACAGACAGATGACATTATCCCATTTTAGCACTCTGTAAGCAGGAGACTGAGTGGAGACCTCACCTACAACTTCCTCATGAGGTGAAGGGGTGGGGGCAGGCACTGATCTCTTCTCTGTGGTGACCAGTGACAGCGCCCGAGGGAATGGCCTGAAGTTGTGTCAGGAGAGGTTTAGGCTGGATGTTAGAAAAAGATTTTGCACCCAGAGAGTGATTGGGCACTGGAACAGGCTCCCCAGGGAAGTGGTCACAGCACCAGCCTGACAGAAGCATTTGGACAATGCTCTCAGGCACATGGTGTGACTCTTCTGTGCAGGGCCAGGAGTTGGACTCAGTGATCCTTGTGGGTCCCTCCTGTGATCCAATATGATCACAGAATATTCCTGTGAATATTCTGTGATCATATTGGTTGCTGTTCAGTACTGGTACCCACACTGGTCCTCTGGCTGATTTTGCATTCCACCTGTGAGACAGCTCAGCATCTCCTGGACTGACAGGCTTTGGCTTGTTCAGCAGGTTTCAGAACAGATGCAGCCAGGCCTACCAGCCCCTGACAACACATACACTTCCATATTGCAACACCTGGGCTTTTCCTCACTGGGGGCTTTTTCAGCATCACACAATCTTTGGCAACCAGAGTAAATGATAATTTTAAAAAACCCTTGACCATATGAAAGCAGTACCAAATTAAGATGTAAACTCAGGACAGGTCACACTTTATGGGGCTATGTCAGGAGCCAAGCACAAGGAAAAATTCTTGACAAACTGGGGCATGCCCAGTGAACATAAACTTCTGGATTTAACAAAGGTGACAGGAATGGCCACAAAATATAGGGATAGCAAGCCACATCTCCATCACAGGGACAGTCTCCCTTGACAGCTCCATAGAATTTTTTTGAAACAAAAGCCTAAAAAAAACTAATAATATTTATTTTTATGCTTATTAACACTTGCAGAATTTCACTTTCCCCCCATGCCCCACCAAAATTTAAAGACACACCCAAAAGAGAAAGAGTTTCAAAATATATTAAGGAAAAAAATTGATAGAAGAAAGTTTGCAATGTCTTTTCACATATAAATGCTATCTACAGCACAATGGATTTAAGGATTTATCTACTTTTCTGACCCCAAAACCAGTCAGAGTTATGTGTACTTCTACAGAAGATGCAAGCACAAAAACACTGGTAACAGCAAAATTAAGTATCCTTACTGAATTCAATAGAATTTAGAATTGGAGAATTGCAAGTTGGAAGGCACCCTAAGGATCATGATAATCCAACTCCCTGCTCCTCCCATGAATGCCTAAAATGAAACCATATGCATAACAGCATTGTTCATCTTCTTTGATGGCATTAATGCAAGTCAAGAAGACTTCACAACAGAAGTTAGGCTTTCTCAAAAACAAGAGAGAGCTCATCCAACAAGGCTGAGCAGTTTCTCAAAAAGCACAGTACTTGTATGTTTCAGGAGCAAAACAATACAGTAACTGAAGTATTCCTGATATATCTGAAAGCAAAATACCTTAGGCCTTCCCTAGGAAGGCAAATAAAAACATTAGAAATGTATGCTATACCTAACAGCTCCTGGCTCTTAAGAGTCTTATGCCAGCTCCTTTTGTCTTTGTCACTTGTATAAATGGCTGGCCCACAACCTCTGCTATTACTTAAGCCAAGGAAATAACACCAAAAGAACAATAAACAGAGGCAGGAGACTGTATTCACTGCTGTTACCTGCATGAAAGGAACAGAGGCACAGGCTCCATGAGTTTTTCTATGGCAGTGACAAGGGCCATGCCAGACCCCACTACAAATGTGCAGCCAGCTGGCTCTACTCAACATAAGTACATCTCCCACCTTTTTGCCCCAGCCTTGAAGAGAATAAGCACCTCATTACATACTTAATCCTTACAGAGAGCCTTCCCAGCATGGGCTTTGGAAGCAGCAGTTTTGTAGCTTTGCTTCCCTGTAAATTTTGCTTTTGGCACAGGGCACCTAGATCCCATGCTGTAACGTGATATACACCTTGGCTAAATGATCTTATTATTTGTCAACGAACCATGCACAGCTCCTGCTGGCCTAAATTTACCAGCAGACTGACACCAGATTTTCAACTCATTATAATGTCATGGTATGTTGATTTAATCTGCTCCGTGCCACATTTTTAGCTTATCTTTTCTCACAGGAGTTAAAAATTGAAGAGATGGACTGGATCACTTGTAGCAATTCAGGATAGAATCATTCCACACATTCACATATTCAAGAACAGGTTGCTTTGGTTGTTCCTTAACCAAACAAACAAAACAAACAGAATATTTTAAGTTGATCAGTAAAGTGCCTATAAACTTGTTATTTGTTCTAACTCAATGTATATTCTTCACAAATGCCAGCACAATGGCCATCTGGTGTAGTTCAGACACTTGCCTTCTGAGGAAGTAAGCCACAGTGACACAGCCTGCAGTAAAAACTTGCCTGTGTTTTTCCTTGAAGTGTTGGATTCCCCACATTTTCCTAGTATCTTGCAGAATCTATCTGCAAGCCTTTTCAGCTCTCAGACTTCCATGGAAACATGATATGGCAGCCTCTTGTAAAGTCAACTAGAGTAAAATGCACTTAGATATTAACAATGATTGTTCTGTCCTCACAGAACATCCTCTCTATAGCATGGTTCAAGCATCATTTGCAAAATAACTGCTTGAAAACTTAACATCACAACACATACAGAGTTAAGTCTCTTTCTACATGTTCTGAATCCAAAGGCACAGAGAAACACAACTAGTATATGCTACTGAAACTCAATGGAATATCAAATTGCATCAGACACCCCTCTAAGCCAAACCAAGCTAAGCCACACTCACACACTGGGAATGTGTATTTCCTACTGTAGTTGAAAAGCTCCACATGCTCTTTTTCCAGACAGGATAGCGCACAACTTTTTCCCAAAGAAAATTCTCCAAAAACCCTCCAGAACCCCTTTCCTTTGACTGTTGAGCCGTACCATGCAGAGGAACACAGAGAAGTGCCCTACACATTCTTTGGCTCCTTCGCACTTGCAATTGCAAAGAACCAAAACAGCTTTTAAGTGCTTGGTTAGTTATTTAAACACTCAGTGCAACTACTGAGGGGCTTATAAACAAATAATAATTTAAAAAAAAACCAAAAACAACAACAACCAAAAAACAACAAACCAAGAACCTCATCAGCATGCAGTGTTTTCCTCATCTTTGTTCATAGGCATGCACACACAGTGTTTTAACCACCCATGACACCACAGCTAGGCTGCTAGGCTTTTCTGCTCTGGTATTTCCACCCAGAAAGCCCTTCAGAATTCTCCTCTTCTACTTCTGCCAGGCATTTCTTCCTGATTGAAACGGCAACCCAATAATAGTTTCTTCATCTTCTTCTGTAACAGTGTAACAGTGGCAGAAGCTGATTTATATTTCTGCAGACAAGGAGGGACCCTAAAACTTTTGTATTGATGCAATCATTCTTTATAGACACTCAAAGAAAGGTCACAGTGATCAGAGGATATTCCCAATATAAAAAAAAAAAAAACAAATTATGTATTCACCTTAAAGAAGGGTATCAAAAGACTCTTGAGAGCCATGGGCCAGTCCATCAAACTCCAGTGCTGATGGGACTACTGAACAAAGTCCAATGGGCAGCCACATGGTCAGTAGTGCTTGATGTCATTATTAAGGACCAGGATGGAGGCAGAGTTCACTCTCACCAAGTAAGATACCAGACTGGAGTCACTCAGTACTCTGGAGCAAGTTGCTACTCAGGAGCCTGTAAAAGCTTGAAAAATGGGCTGGCAAAGAAGGCTTGAGAGGTTCAATAGATGCATGTATCAAGCCCTGCACATGGGATGAAATAGCGCTACACAACAGTACAGGCCAAGGGCTGGTGAGCTAGAGAGTATCTATGCAGAGAAAGTCTGGGTGTGTTGATAGACAGCAAGTTAAAAATAGTCATCAGTGTGCCCTTTCTTACAGCAAAGAAAATCACCTACATAGCACAATTCATGCTAGCAAGGTAATGGAATTGTTTATTCTCTTCTATTTTCTATTTGCAAGAGCACATCTAGAATAGAGTGTCCAGTTCTGTAGTGGGAAAACAAACAAACAAACCCCCTCCCAGGCCAAAGAAAACCCAAACCAAAGAAATAAACAAACAAACATCCCCCACAAAAACTACAAACTTTAATATCCAGTTACAAAAATTTATCTTGATGCTCTGTTCATTTCCGCTTTTCAGATTTCATTTTCTTACTTTGTCATACTTAAAGAGATTTATCAAAGGGAAAGGAAATGCTTTCTACTCCCTAAAGTATACAAAATAAATGAGGAAAGAAAAAACTTCATTTTCCCTGGAGTCTCATACCTGCCATGGTAGTTGAGGACCTCTCAAAAAACTGTGATGAATTAGGAGCTTCCATTCGCCAGATACATCAGCACAGAGCTGTCACAAGTGTAGATAACGAAATATATGTTTAAAATCTGATACATTTATGAAGTGATAAACAAATCTTGCCATTCCATCTGGATAACTGTCTGTATATATTACCCAATACTTTCCAGCTATGCTTCTACAGTTGCATTTTACAACAGGAAAGTCATTCATTATACAGGAACATTCAAATAAGATAGTTTGAACTTTTATAAAAGTTTTGGTAGCTTCAAGGCTTGTTTCTTTAAGTCCCTGCTTTAAATTAGCCTAATGTTTAACTTTTATTAAAATCTATTTTTCAACAATCATTAACAACCCATCTCAGTTCCCTCTTGCAGAAAAAAAGCCATTTGTTAAACTATTTATGGTGAAAATGAATGGCAATAACTGCTTTGAAAATAAAAATATGAAGGACTGAAAAACCCTTTTTAAAACAAAACAGGAACATTTCAATTTCACCCCCTCAATTCCCACAGTAACTTTAAAGCACCTGCACTGGACAACAATCAGTAAACAACTTTTTAATTAGTTTCTCATAATACTGTCTATTTCTTTACGTGAGAACATTGTCCAATATTCACAATAAAGATATACAGTGAATACAGAGCTTTCTATAACTTTCCCCCCAGCCTCCCAGTAACAGATTGTGTGAAACAAACACTAGAGAGTTACATTAGGGTTTTTTGTCCAGCCTCTTTGCTCCAATCACCTGAGATGGGTCAGTGATACAGATGTCAAATCCCTGAGAATAATTTAATCAGCTCTACACTGAAATGTCAAACTTCTTTAACAGAGAAGAGTAAGTTAAGAGAGGAAAAGAAATGTTCCTGTGCTGCCCTCCACCTTCTCCTTTCCCCTCAATGAACTCTATCCCAACAGATGAATGGATTGAACCAAGTGCAGTAAATATTCTCTCCAGGTGTTGTAAATAGCAATTTTGGCTTCATGTGCTTTTCCAAAAAACATAAATTAACATTTGAATTTCATGAGCGTCAGTCGATGGAATATGATCTCAGTCCTAAAAGGCTTGTACTGATAAACCAACCAATTTCTGTCATTGCACCATCATAAAATACAGTAAGAAAATTGCTGCCAAAACAAACACACCTTTGAGCTGCTGAGAAGCTAGAACCTCTTCATACATCCTCCAAAATAACACCATTGGTAAAAACTGAATTTTATTGCTTTGAGCAACTTCTCTATTTCAAAATTCACTTTGCAGAATAAGAGATGAGAAACTTCAAAGCAAGCCTGAAATACATAGCAACGTCACATTCCCAAATGCTTATTTAAGGTCTACTACTTCAGTGATATCCTACTTTGCAGGATCCTTCTTTTCTTTCTCAACTTCAGTAAAGATTTTGTAATAGCCAATATTCACTAGCCCTATATATAGCCACAAACACGTATTCTGACTGTGACATCACTGCTGAAAGGAAGCCGTGACAGTAGACAGGATACTCTTGCCCTGTTCTTATCTTTCCATGGGCTTTCCCTAAAGAGTCCTGACAGTTCTCTGGCTCCAGTAGTTGAGGTCACAGTAACAAACACAGTGTCTGTATTTACTGTTTGCAGTTCAAATTCTATAGTTTACAATCCTGACACATTCCAATACCAGCACAAGTGGTGAGTTCAAAGTAGTCCCTTCCACCAAGACTTCTCACACCAGCACACCAAAACCTCAATTTTCATTATATTCCAAAAACTTTGCACCAGTTTACTCAAACTGATACTGCTGCCTGAGCTTTATAACTGCAGAACATGGCAAGCAAAAATAAATGGTTTGTCTTAAACAAGCTACTTCCTTTACCAATGATCAATGTAACTATGGCTGGTTGCTTCATCTGTGTGCAATTCATCCCAAGACTGAGACCTAAACAAGAAAAGAGAGCAAGGATCATTACCCAACACATAAAGGCAGGTTCACTCTCTGCTTGCTGTCATTACAAGAGGAATTTGCCAGTATTGCACAAAAAAAAGAGCAGCTCAATATTCTGTCTGTACCGTTCCACAAGTTGTAGCACTTCTAGCAAACCACATTTTGTTCTGCCTTTCACATTATTAGACCAAAAGAGGAAGTCGTACGCAATACCCATATTATTGAACTGAACAGCTTTCAAAATGCCACCAGGATGCACAGCAGCAAAAGACATCAGACTACTTGCTTTCACTGAAGAGTGCCACCACCTCCCACAAGAGAATTTTAATTTTACCTCTTTGGAGTATGGTCTCCTTGTAAGAATATAATAAATATCATGTTACAGGTCCAGCTATGTAAAGCACACCCAGCCATATAAACTATGAAGCACCATAGCACAGTTTCCCCTTAAATAAATGACCTCAACTGGTGACTGGGCCTGCAATTAAGTTTTTTGCCTTCCAACAGTTTGAAAAATGTATCCAGTGTCAGGCTCCCTCTGTGTAGCCTCAGACATAATTATGGAGCTCTCAGTTCAATCAAACAATTGCGTAAGACTGCCTTGTGTTTTGTTTTTCTGATTTTTTTTTTAATTTACCACACCCTGCCATGTACTTGACATAGTGAAAAGCAGCTTTACAGAGACTGGCAGGGTTTCCTCTCTTTCAGACCACCACAATGAGTGGCAGAAGTGTGTCTTTCCAAACACAATAAGATCCCATACTCAGGAAGGAAAAAAACAAAAGATCTCCAACATAACGCTTGCAAAATTTTCCATATACTGGCTTCAGAAAGAGCTTGAAAATAGTTCATCGCATTGAGTAGGGGCATAGTTTTTGTCCAAGACAGTTCTGCCAGTCAGGTGCTGCCTCACAGTGCTCCACTTGCACCTGTATGTTGTGTCGTCTCAGGGAAAGCACATACTCATGGAAGCAAAGCAAAAGCATTTTCCAGGGCTTTTGTTTCAGTATTTTATTTTTAAATATTGCCTGCAACTTTATAAGCTAATAAAGCAGCTACTTGCTGCTGCTACTCAGTGACTAATTTAGCATGCTGTCACTCAATCAGCTCAGAGCTGGAAACTCAAAATTTCTGGTCACAGAGTGGTAGCTAAATAATACCTTTCATGATGTGCTAGTAGCCTCATCTAGCTCAGCTGGTTAGTGCATAGTGCTAATAACACCAAGGTTGTGGATTTAATCCCTGTACAGGCCATTCACCTAAGAGCTGGATGTGGTGATCTTTGTGGGTCCCTTTCAATTTAGAGTATCATGTGATTCCATGAGTTCACCCTGCTCTAGGCAGGAGATTGGACCAGGTGACCTACAGAGATCTTTTTTAAGGCAACTAATTCTGTGATTCTATGTGGGAAAGAGAAGCCAGAAGTTATTGGTAATGTGCTTACATGTTAATTTCTAATAAATTTTGTAGCAAAAAATAAGCATGAGTTCTAACTTGTGTGTGAGATAGTAACTGTCTTCTTCTAAAGTTGTCTGGCATAGTATCTGCTGTAGACTGAAGCTTTCAAGAACAGAGTTCAAGTCCATACACAGTAGCAAGTGCAAGAGATACTCGAGAGATTTGAAATATGCTTACTTCCACCACAGTTTATTGGAAAGCTGCAATGATACAGTGTTGGGTGTAGACTACATCAGCTCTTGTTGGATGGCAGACTGCAGCAATGAACACAAGCAAAGAGATACCACGGTCCACCTGTGAAATCTAGTGGGCTCTTGCAGTGAGCAAATAGATTATATTTCTGTTTAAAGACAGTCAGGTTTTGATTTTCCAGTTTAACTTTTCACAGCATAGCATGTCCCATCAGTTCTTCCACACAAACAGATTTCTCTACACACAATTGTTGCCAGCTCTCCTGCCTATGGAGTTGCACAGTCCTGCTGGATGCATGTTTGTAGGTAAACCACTAAACTGGAAAAGAAATAGAGCAAGAAGTCAGGGGAAGAAGCTTATAGTTCCAAGTGGTTTCAGTGTTTTACTATGGAAGTCAATATGTTTGCTCTCTCTCAGTACCTTTTTTTTCCTATCTCTTGAACAGAGAAGACAAAAAAACCCCCTTATTTCTTACTGTTTATTTGATCAAAATCATATTCTAGCAATGAAAAGCTGTCAAGATCTCAAAACCCTGCTTTTTTCTGATCAAATTATGATAGGAAAAATAAGCAGGTTTTTGTTCACTTGCTCTTGATACCAACAGGAGGACTTTCTGTTCTGCTACTCAGCAGTCCTGAAGCATCTTCCATAGCTGCCTCAGAGGCCAAGAGCTACCTCTTGAAAGCCTTCACTGGGGAAGGCTGACCTTCAAGGCATCCTCTCAGCAGAGGTTCTTCCTGCAGCAGGTCAAGACCCCTAGAGGTAGGATCCATTTGAGGATAATTAAGAGCAGGAACCTCTCCATTATTCTATCAAGATTTCTTCTCTAGTTATGTTTTTAAGCCTAATTTAACCCCAGGGGGTAACCTACAACCTACTGTCCTTCCATAGCTTACACTCATGTCATAGCACAAACACCACTGCATTTGCAGTAATGTTAACTTTAATTCCTACTTAGGGCAAGATACATATACATATTGACAATAATACTAAAATGGACAAAATGAACCCACACAAAACTATTCCCCACCAGAGTTCCCACACTTGGAAATACACTGCGGCATATAGGGATTTACCTTCCACCTGGAAGGTTCAGGTTTCAATGCAGGCTCCCTACACTGTCTTACACTACCAGTTTTACTGCTATTGCACCTGAGCCAGCACAACCATGCTAAGATATGAGGTCAAACATAGCATTGGCAGCTTCAGCCCCTCTAATCCCACTAGTTCTTGGCTCTCCACTGGTGCAAGTCCAGTGGGGAGTGCAAGCATGGAGAGAGTGTTGCCAAAGTTGCAAGCAATCACTATCCTCAAGCTTTACAAATCATAACAGTTCAAGATCAATAATGTTTTTCAAACCATGTCTTTGCAGATGGCCAGCTGTTCCACAGCTCATATTTTACTTCTCAGGACAGATGGAATGCCTTGCTGATGGAATTGTCATAGCAGCATGGCTGGTCCTCTTGGTGTCACAGAGTCAGCAAATTAGGAATGTTTGTTTAATTCACACTCCACTTGGTTGCTAAACAAGAGACTCCTGTAATTCAACTCTATGTTAGTGACAAGAACAAGTCATTGACCCTCAGGCTATCTTGCCAAGTACTCAAACCAACACCTTTGATAAGCAAAAATTACTTCTGAGATTCAAGTTAGATGCAAACTTGTCCTGGCAGCGGATGTTCAGTTTAGAGCATCTAACAAACTCTAATCTGGAAAGTTTATTTCTATGAAGATTTTTTTCCCTTTAAATGCAAGATTCAAAGAAATAGCTAAGATGACAGCTAAATTTGACAGTCCTAGGACTGTCAAATACACTCATCAAATACAGCAGTGTTTCTAAAAATAAGAAACATCACCCTCCTAAGCGCTAAGCCTATTATAGAATGTATTAAAAGACCAAAGTAAACAGAGATTCACAAATTACATGAGCACTTCAGATCATCTTTTGATAAGGCTGACATGGTATAGAGGAGCATAATAAATACAAAATGTGTACAAGGAACATTTAGATATTATAAAAGTAGTGTATTACCAGGTGAACAAAGAAAGACAGGAATGAAGGAGGAAATTAATGTTTAAAAATAAGACAAACGTAAATTTCAGACACATTTAGGCACTGCCTGCTGGGACATCTCAAGTACCCACAAAACACTGCACTAAATAAATAGCACTAAAACATTTAATTAGCTCTCTTCAAACCATTATTGTTCTGATAAAGTAGAGAAAAGTATAGAAATGACAATATTTGAAAAGACATCAGTTACACATAGGTTTTTCAACTCTGAGGTTTCCATTTGAAATTTCACTCAGCTCAGTCACTAAGCACTACAGAATAAGATGACAGAACAAGATGGCCTGAATCCATTCCTTAGATTTGTGTCTGTCCAAGGCGCTTAATACAGAATTAATTCCACTCAGACATGTGCTCATTAATCAGATGCCCTACGTAAACAGCATCTGATCAGATACAGTGTTTGAACCACCCACACTGCGCTTTCCACAGGAGGCTCAGTCACAAAAAAAGGATATAAGCAGAACAAAAGCTTCTTTGGAAGAACAGCAAAGAGCTGAACGAGACATCAGAGAGTCCTGCCACACCAACATCCAGCTTGTGTTACATTAGCAAGACTACCATGAAGGCAGTGCAGGGGGAAAATAATTAAACATTTCTGCAGGATATGAAAACACTTGTCTAACATCAAATTCAGCAAAAGCAAGTTCATCAGCCAATTTCAATTGTCAATAACATAAAACCATTCTGTGTGGTCTAACCCCACAAACAGAGACTGAAAAATTCCAGGGAGACCAGATCTAATTTTTTGGCAAGAAAAATTACCTTTTCCTAAAGGTCCTGTGTTAGAGTTCCACTTCTCAAACTACCTCTACAGTCAGAAATCACATCATATATTTAGAAACACATATATACTTAAATAATTAAAAAGTATCATATCACAGTGGAAGAGATTTTACCAGCCTTATAGGGCTGAGATTATTAGGGCAATTAATTACATGGTGCTCCTGAGAGCAAAGAGATAAGACCTCAACCTGCCAACCCCTGCGTTTATTGTGCAGAGTCATTTGTCAGCATCAAAACACACTCCATCTGCGATATGGAACTCTATAGAAAGAAGTATTTCAGAAAAATTAATTGATTGGTATGTGAGATGGTGCTTTAACCTCAACAAGGATCTTAGCTCCTTTTTTGTCCTTAGCTCCTGTTTTGCCCTCTCAAAAATATTTTTTCAGAATCAAATTAACGCTTTCATAGCCATGCCTTCTTTTTTTTTTTTTTTTTTTTTGCAGTAGGGCTAGTTCTCTGGCCAGCAGTAGCCTTTAATCATTGGCACATTGGCAAGGAAAAAAAAATTGTTAACAAGTTTCAGAAGTAGGCATCTGCAGCATAAAACAAACTAAGAATTGTGGCCAGGAACCCTTGGCAGCAAAACTGCTGAGACTATTAATTATAACTTATATTTTCATTGGCAGAAGCTACTGAAAAGTTAAAATATATGGTGCACTTTGATATCACGGGGAGCACAGGGAATGATGCCAACTTCAACTCAGTCCAGTCTAAAATTATGTTTCAGAAGAAAAGCACTTACCTACAGATAATGCAGAGGCTCCATTTAGTTTAAGAATGATCATTAAAAATTTCAATAGTATTACAAATTTAGGCTAGTCAAACTGGAAGGTAAATCTTGATTTTCATCAGTCCTGCTTTCAACTTCTAATATTTTTCAAGGCTAAACCACTTCTAGATTTTCAGCCAAAAGTATCACAACCCAGTAGTTTCAAGAAAACTGCTTCTATTTTTCTACTATTCATAATTTTTGAGAAATACTAGAGGCCAGAAAAGACAATTACTGTCACTTGTACATAATAAATTCCCATTTTTAAAATGTAATTTCTTAAATACTCCCATCCATCATTATCATTATCAGGGATGTCTGTCATAGTAGAGAAAGGCTGAAAAGAGTCTTCAAAAATGCAAATTACAGCAGCCATACCTTCAGCTACCTTCTGCAAGAAGTGCTTGTGTGCAGTATTAGACAAACTGGGTAAATAATAAATACCAGTAAAATCAAACAAAGGTGTGTGTGAGTTGGACGAGTGGGAGGGAAATGGAAAAGAAGGTGAGATCTCCAACAGGGACAAAGAAACTGTCGTGTCAGCTGCAAAAACCCCTAACCCCTTGTATAAGTTTTTTTTCCAGAGATAGTTTGTTTTAAATCACTGGTCTTGCTAAAAAATTTCTTTCTTCACCATCTCAGCTTTCTCTTTTTAGACCATTTTTACCATTTTACTAATTAGAGGTCTTTAAAAAACATATGATATCCTGATCCCAGCCCCTAAGACTGTCATAATTTTCCTCATCAAAAATACAACAAGAAAGCATTGGATTCAGTAGTTTGCCTCCAATTATGTTTGAAGCCAACAAATATAGAATCTGTGTTGCAGGAAAAAAAGCACACCTTTCCAAATTTCACTTTGGGAATGTCAAATGTCAGTTCAAAATTCAACCAGTACCATAAATTTTAGAAATGGTAGGCCAATTTTCTCCATCAGCACCGTGCTCAGGGGCCATGAGCAACATTAACAGAATCAAAAGCAGAACTGAAGCTGATGTACAGAGCAGAGGCTTGAGACATTAGTGCTCATGCATTAAGCCCAGAGAAGGCCAATCCAACAAAATGTCTAAATATGGGTCATAAGGCTTGTTCTTGAAAATCAGAAAAATCCTGTCTGAAAGACGAGCAGCCTTGAATGAGCAGCTCTGTTGGTACAGAAGTCACCAGTACCCTTTCATCACTTTTTCCAAAGGTTAATTTCTTCCACTGCTAAAGCGAGTCTTTTCAGTCTGCAGTAGTATGGCTTTAGCTTCCAGTTGCTGCACCCTACCGTATCTTTTTTCTACTATGTATGTGTACTTACTTTTTTGGCTAAAAAGTCACCTTTAATTGATCTTGGGAGCCTAAAAGTAACAGAAGCTCCTCAGGACCTCTACTGAATCACCATGTCTGTTTAGACTGACTCCAGCACAGTAGGATGCAGCATCCTACCAGGCACCGTACAAGCCAACAAGAACATCTGTTCTCTGTTCTGTTCAGGGGATTTAAGCAGATCCTCACCAGCTAATAATTATCAGGATCAGACTCACTCCCTCATCATTAAAGATCTAGCAAATGCTTGTTAAATGTCACTTGTGCCAGCCACTTTGCTGCTTCAAACACAACTGGTTACCAGCCAGAAATTACTTGGGGTGGTCTCCTTTAGAAGATTCAGAAGCTTTAGAGGCTGTTTTCTAAATCTAGGAGATGTATATGAGAATTTTATGGTCCAATTCCCTGGAACAAGGGAAGTTTTCAGACTGCTAGGGATGGGGGTATTTAGGAGAAAAGAAGCAGAAAGTGAGACTTCACCAAAGGAGCCTGTGTTACAGTCAAAAAGCAAGGAATATACCAACCACATCTGAGAGTCACCAAAATGCTTCCATGGACCTGGACAGGATAATGTCAAGTTCTCTGTAGTCCACAGCATTGTTGTCCCAAACCGACAGGCAGATGTCTAAGCAAGAAGTTATGCAGTTATGTTCAGAGCAGTGTCCCATCAGACCATGGTTTTGGGATTTTCTTAGCAAAGTGGGTTGGGTTATTTGGGGCAGGAGGTAGGAAGCTGAGAAGTTTTTAAATATTAGGGCAAAATACTCCATGTCCAAGTTGCACCAACTCCAGCTCTCTGCACCAGCCCACCAAGGTTCTCATTTTTCCATTTCAAGAGAAAAATAGGAGATTGCCAGCTACTAGAGAATGTCCTTCTGTTCTCCCCCTTTCAAACACATTGAGTGCTTCTGTCATTCCTACTGTATTAGCAGTCTTACAGCTTTTACCACTACTGGTTTCTTCACTTTTAGGTCAGTTAGAAAATATTTTGGACAGAGCACTAAGAGTACCTTTCTCTGGGTGCTTTCTTTCCTTAACTTTTCTACAATGGGACTTGGCAGATATTTTGGGAGATACCATACCAGATTCGCTTTGGTGCAATGTACTTGTCTTAATTTTTAGGCAAGTAAAATTCTCTTCCCAATGAAGAGACCATCACGTAATTGGCAAGAACTTCAGCACAGCGCTCATTATCCCTCTTTCCCTATCTTCTGCAAAGTCACTCCCACACCACACTGGAGAAAGTATAGCTGGAAACAGTAAAAGAGTATGGCATCACTTGAAACTGCTTGCAAATACAAATTTGAAGATAACTGCTGCTGAAATAAGCTTTTCTCTTCTTATTTTCCAGGATAAATGAGAAAGACTTGAAGAGAGCAAGAAGAAGTGAGAGGATTGTACTAAACCAAGTGAAGAGTTTCCTATTTGCACATTTTCATCCCAATAGCAATTCTCTGTAATTCAATAGTAACACTGAAAGATTGACAAATTTAGTTCAATATGCAGTACACACACAATACCTCAGAATGATATTCTGAGAAAACTACACTTGATAAGGGCAGAGATATGAGCTGGGGAAAAAAATAGTTTAAATGCTCCTTAATTTAAAAGAATACATTCAAACATGTATTCTATACATTCTGGAGCATGACTCCAGGGAATGCTCTAGGAAGGTGCAAGGATAGCTACAAATACGATTGAGCTTCCCCAGTCTGGTCAAAGAAACTGGTGCTTTGGAAAGGTCATAGGTGGCACGTTAAGAGATGAGGCAGAACTATCAAAATCCAGTCTGAAAATGGAGGAGAGGTGTGTGCACTTCTCGGTACTCTCAAAGACAAGACAGTAAGCACCTGCTGGCCACTGTAAGATAGCCACTCATCATCTTTAAGCCAATTCCTTGGGAGGAATGCTTTGTTTACATTGCAGACACAGGCAGAGTTTCAGAGGTTCTGATCCTTGCAGCACATACAAAACAAAACACTTCATCAATCATCAATCATTTCTACTTCCGTGCAACAATGGCATTTTAGTGCCAGTAGCTACTGATGAACGACCTGCATGCTAATACATCACACTTTGAATAACTGGGAGTAAACCAGCTATTCTTAAATGAGAAAATAATGAAGTTAATTATAAAGTGGCAATCTGTTTGAACAAGGATGTACTGCACTTGCACTCAGAGTTGAAAATCCACTTGCCCAAGGCAATCTTTCATACATTTTTGTTCTGACTTCAAATTTTTGACACTGCAGCTTTAAAGAAAGGCCTTAACAAAGAAACCATGCAGCAAAACTGACTTACATGGGGATTTATGTGGTGATGAGACCACACTTGCTGGGTTTCCTTGAGTATTTGACAATTTTTTTCCTCCCCCTCTAGGTTTGGCACTCATGGGGTCCCTGTGGTGGGTCCAAAGAAATGGTCTCACACTGAGACCTCTAGTAGTTTACAATGAAAAAACATCTTCAGCCTGGAGACTGTCCAAAGATAACTGCATAGCCAGTAATATTTTAGTTCCTTTATTCACTCTTGGAACTTCTGCATTAGTCTTTGGCAAGGTGACATCACAGTTAATTTTGCAACATGTAGTCAAAAACTGCACTATTAAAAAACTTATGAACAGTTCACAGGTTATGACTCTTGCACCGTGCAGACATAAAAATTCTTAGAAGTCACACTCCAGTGTTGAGTGCCCACCCCGACAACCAGACAAATGCTTAGACTGAGAGTAGAAGAAATGGATATTTAATTCAAAACTGAACTTAAATTTGTGAAATATGGACTGAACTGTGCAGAGTGGTTTGGTTTTTCATTTATTGGGCACATGCCTCATATTATGCTATTATAAAGGTGCAATATTACTACAGAAAGGATACCAAATGATCCCAAACTTGTCATGGTATCACCTGACACCATATATTTGATTTCAACATTAGAATCAGTAAAAAAAAATATTTCCAGGATATTTTTTAAATTTAAATTTAATTGCTCTAATAAGATATGTGAGTCAAAGACATACAAGCCTTTCTCAAGAAGGAAGTCAGTTCCGTTAGCCTTTCCTTTAATACAAGGCTGATACTTTGCTAAAGATCAATTCCTGCCTCATTAAGCACAGAAACAACACTGCTATCTGGTGGCAGTCTCTGGGCAATACACAATTTGGCAGCTTTCCACCACTTAAAAGTTCAAAAGAAGCATTTCACTGAGGACCTTAAGAGAAAAAACAAACCCAAAACCTCACCAATAACAACAACAATACACCACAAACCAAATCCAAACCCAAAAGAAGACTGCACAGCGGTTTTATTTCAGGGACATTGAGACAGACTTCAGTCCTCAGACATCACAAAGCTCAGATTTATTGAACACAGTAGAAGATATTTGAAAAGCATCTTATTTCTCCACCCATGAGGTTTCTCTCTATCCCATTCCCCCCCATCCCCTAGACAGAGGAGACTTCACCTTAATCATTGCTGCTATCCACCTTAACTGCTTACTATTTAAGTTGGTGTCCTTAAAAGCACCACCTTGAATTTCCTCTAAGTGTTCCTTCCTGAGATAATAATTGGCTGCACCACTCAGTCTTCTGGTGCTTCAATAGCCTCATTTCAGAGTCCACAGGTCAAAAATAACTCAGCTTCCCCACACTGACTCTTTACCACCACCAGGATCTGTTGGTTCTATCAGATTTCATAATTAAAAAGAGACAAAATTAAACAGTAGATGTTTGGCTTCCTTAGCCCCTCAGTGCCTTGGTAAACAAGTTTCCTACAAGTCCACCTCTGAACAAGCATTCAGGAAAATATACTAAACGGTAAATCACATTTACTGAGTGGTCTGGATTATCAACTATAGTCATGTGCAAAATAACACATATGCCTAAAATTATGAGTATACATACAAAGTCAACAATATATATTTACCACCAATATTCATGCCCTCTAAAATAAAATGTAAGCTCCAGTTGTGGTGATTATGGAAGTTACAGAAATATACAATGTAAATTACAGAGTTGCCAAGTATGCATACAATCAATGGTGCAGATTTGTTTATAGTTTGCTAAAGTTCTGTTTAAGGCAAATAATGAATGGCAGTCATATGGCAGCAATTGTGGTCTGCAATTTTTAAATTACTTTATCATCACTGTAAGGAAACAATCTTCAGTTTTACAATGCTTTTAGCTCTTTACTGTAAGACCAGTAAAATTTTGGCATCATTTTTTAGCAGTCTTTTCTCACATCTTTTGTGGGAGAATCCTATATATAGGATATACTTGGAATCATATTTGTGACTTTTAAGAAGTAGACTTACAAGGCTTGTGACTTGCAGAGAAAGTAAACTTCCTGACTTTTCCTTCACACCAAAATGTTTCAGGAAAAAAAAAAAAAAAAAGAGAAAGTTATTGAAAAAGTTTTCTTGCAAGTCTTTCACTGGTAAAATTAATTTCTGTGAAAGTAATTAATTAAAAAAAAAAAGTAGTTTGCTTATTTTCTAATATCAGCTGTAAGTCTTGTCTAAATAGCCTCTACTATTTGCTTTGTGGAATAAAGTAGTCTCTCCACTGATACCTTTTTCAATATAGTAACACAAGTATTAATTCAACAGTTTTGATTCCAGCACAAATTTGCAAGGTAAACCATACTTCCACCTTCCAGAAGGCTGCAGTTCTCCTCCTTAAGAAGCAATATCAAAGACACAAAAATTACTGGTTAGAATACCTTTAAAAATAAAGACTTAATTAGCAGAGCAAGATCTTATTAATCAACTAGACTTTCAAGCCCTCATTCAGTTGTAAAATTCCTGCCAATTCTGTTCATTTAGAAAGCAATTCCAAATTTTTTCTTTATTTTTACAACATTCTTTCATAATAGGATATGAAATTTGAGTGCAATTCCAAAGTTAAATAACCATAAACATCTTGGAATTATACATCAGCCAGTCAGGAAGCAAAGAGATCTTTAAAACTCTTAGCAACAGTGGCTGTAGAAGCCAATTTATGTTATACAATAGTAAAGCTTTTTTGTAATTCAAGATAAATTTTCTTTGAATACAAAGTACTCCAAAGGCAAGACCAACATCCACAGCCACTTATAAAAGCAGAAAAGCATTCTAGCAAATAGCATAGTAAAAGCTGATACTTTTCTCTTGTTTTTACTGTTTATAAAACTTACTAATTTTCCAGTCTAGCAGACCATGCGAATAACTGAACTTACTCAGAGGTATTTTCACATTGACTTTGGTGGCAGGACTGTAGCAAATTGGGTTTTTTAAAAAGAATTCCTTGGAAAAGCCCTTAGCATCCTGTACCAGAATCATCTATTACGGGTTTTTCCTAGAAGAATATATCCCAGTACTTGATTTCTCCTACCTATAGTAGTAAGCTGTGGTCCTTTAAAAGCAAGTGAGATTGAAGAAAGACTGAATAATTGGTCCAATTTCTACAACAAACCTCAGCTGAGAAAGACATGAAAATTACATCTTGTCCTAATAGGCATTCTGATTTCAGCTGTCAGAGATTTGAGCAGGTGTTAAGTAAACTGAAATACATATTTACTAGTTACAAGAGATTTTCTTTGATTTTTTTTTTACCTTTTGATTTAATGTCTGCACCTGCTAGACACATTTTTATAATATTCCAGAAAGGAAGGTATAACATAAACTACAAAACATTCTGCAAATATCCCTTCTGCTTGGAAATTTCCTCCTTTTTCCAGAAGGAGTGGGGGAAAAAACCTAACGTGAAGCCGGATGGCTTTTTGGCACTATGACCTCTATTCATTAAGAGCCAGCTGTACTTTACCAGCACCAGCTCACGAAGCAGATTCACCTTTACTAACTGTAGGAATGAAAAGAGGGGAAGTAACCAAGACACTTCTGATCCCATTTCAACTCCTACACTGACTTGGCAACTGGACTCTGCTGCATTAACACTTTTCTGCTTCACAAAGAGACATAACCAAGAAGGTGTGAAATCAGAATTCACCTTTTTTAGATAACCCACAAGAAGTGTTGCTGACAACAGCACTTCAATCCCAACCCTACAGCTGGATTCTCCTCACGACACTTCAGAGAGCCAGACATGGGCAAAGATGTAAGTGGAAAGTACAACACAGTTAAGAACCTGAATGTGGCACCTGAGGCACATGAGGTTCTATGTTTTCATAAGCAACTATGTTATTGCTGTGGTCTACAAGCTTTACTGCCATTATTACCTTTGGCAGTTAAAGCATCTAGTTATTAGCAAAGGATAAAAACTTGTCTGGTTTTCATCCTGAAGGGTCAGTACCCAACGGCAGTCAGGTACGAGTCCGTGTCCCAGACTGCCACATCTTTCACTCCAGAATCTCACATATGGTTTTTGGAGCACTCCTTCATTGAAAGCAATCACCACTCCTTCCTTTCCAAGCCACCCTTCCCAGACAGCCTGTAGGCAGTCACACGTTCTGTTCCACAGTGTCTCAGTTACTCCAGGGTCATCACAGCCCTGCACCAGCACACTGAGCTCCTGCATCTCATTTGTTCCTGCACTTTGCATGCACTCGTGCAAGTGTTTGGGGTTGGCCTCTTGTGAACATTTTCACTTTTCCTGCGGGCTCTCTTCAGTCACCTTGCTCCATGTATTTGTGTCTCAGTTTGAGAGGAAGTGAGTTTTTTGGGAAGTTTTAGTCAAACCAATCAGTGGTCAGATTTGAATACTGACACCTGGTGTGACCACTGAAGACATGGATCGCCTCTGAGGACACTGTTGGGGTTAAAAGCAGAGAATTCCCAGAGTTCACTCTCTTTTGCTTGGCCGCAGGAGAGTGCACACCTTCCCTCTGCCCAGCCACATGGCTGGGTGGGTGAGGGGAAGCCATGGATGCCCAGGCTGAGGTAGGCCAGAGCCCTGAAGAGAGAGAGGTGGTGGAAGGGAATGGAACGGGGCCAGCTCCTGCAGGACAGAGGGGTGGAGAAAACACTGAGGTATCTTTTGTTCCCACCCCACCCCAGAGAAAAAGAGAGAGAGAGAGAGAGAGAGAGAGAGAGAGAGAGAGAGAGCNCAGTAATGACACCATATAAAGGAGTGAACAGAGGAAGATGAAGAAGGCGTGGTGGTGCCTTCCATCTTCAGGGAGAAGAGCTCTGTTCTCGAGACCCTCGGCCCCAGGAGATGAGAAAATGGGGGGGGACTGTTGTCCCAAAAATGAGACACGGTTGGTTTTTGGCACATGGCAAAGCATCCTTGAAGAACCCTATGAGCAGTTTCGGTCCATGGATGGTGGTGAGAGCACTGTACATAGAAACATAAGAGGTTTCAACTGTGTTTCGCGGGGAGGACTATGGTACAAGAGAGACTCCTCTCTCCCCTGATGGACTGAGAATTGATTATTGGAGTGTTAGGAACTTGATCAGGCTTCCAAGGTTTTGTCTCACTGTGATTTGGTGGGAATTGGGTGGGAGAAGGAGGAATGTTTGGAAGGTTTTAATTTTGTTTCCTGTTTCTGTTATTTTAGTGTAGGCTAATAAAGTTTTTTTTCCCTCTCTTTCTAAGCTTGAGCCCTGCTCTGTTCCTGGTTGCATCTCACAGCAGTTAGTTGAAGAAAATATATTTTCATGGGGGCACTGGCATTGGGCCAGCGTCAAACCATGACAATTTGCCACCCCTAACTTCTATTCCTTCTCTTTTGTTAAGGTGCTGTCACCCCATGTCTGGTTTAAAGCCCTTTACACTATGTTGTCAAGTCCATAGCTAAGGGTGGTTTAATCTCATTTTGTCAGAGAGACCCCATCTGCCCTTCCTTGAAAAGGGAAATATAGTCACAAAAGCCAAAGCACCTTGTGCGATTCCAGCCACACCACCACTTGGTAATTTACAAGAGGCATCCATTCCTTTTTTCCTTTCACGCTTGAGGCTGAGGACAAGACAACCTGAGCTCTCACATCCTTCAACTTTGCCTTCAGAGCTTCACAGTCCCTCTTAATTTGTTCTAGGCATCACTTGGTGGCATCATTAACGCCCTGCAGGCAATCAGTGAAGGGTAGCACTCTGAAGGACAAGTAAATTCTAGCAGTCATCTAAAACACCCTAGATCTGGGCCCCAGCAAGCTGCAAACCTCTTGTAACAGCATGTCTGACTGGCAGCTCGGTGCTTCTATCCAATGCAAAAATAAATCTCCAATGTAATGGCCAGTAATGCCCACCACTTCCTCTAGGTACCAGTGCTCTGCTCTGGCCCAGCTGGCTCTGATGTCTGACTTAATGCAGTTTGTTCTCATGCATTGGCTATTGCAGCACAGTACCCATTTTGTATATGCAGATCAAAGAGAAGAAAGAGCCTTCTCCTGCTGCTGAGCCAGAAGCTTCCAGCCTCTCCCTTCTTGGCAGTCACTACCCACCACTATCCTTCAAGCCTGGTGTCTGTCTGGGTCACCTTCTTTATACTGTGCTGTTTGGGCCTCACCTCTGCAAACACCCTGTGGAGACCCTGTCACTGCATCTCCCCTGCTCATCTCCTCCCTCAGCTAGCAACTCAGTGCCTCAAACACAGCACATGCCCCACAAGTCAACCACTATCACAAGAAGATGGGGCCCCAGAACTCCCTCCAGGGAGGGAAGAAACTGGCCTGGAAACTGGCATCCTGTTTCTAGAATCCAACATGGCCAGGGGTGAGTAACTACAGGAAGAAATAAGATGATCCTATAGAAGAGAAACTGCCCAAGTGAAACCCCACAAATATGGAAATATCCTTTCTAGTGGTATAGAAGAGCTGAGAGCTATTATAGGTCTCCTCCTACTGCTCTTCATAGGTGAAATTTTAGCTATTTCACTTTTGTAAACAATGGCCCTGGGCTGAATTTGAGACCATTTGCTGTACAAAACTACCAAGAGAGGCTTAAGCATTTCAGACAGGATAGAAGGGTAGGTGTTGAAAGACTTGAACAGAAACCTCAAAAGAACATGCAGACTGTGGTATAAGAGCAGAGGTGAAAATATGGTTTATGAAGTGGACTCACTCCCTACTGGT
Source organism: Promerops cafer (assembly GCA_013398275.1). Classification (NCBI taxonomy): domain Eukaryota; kingdom Metazoa; phylum Chordata; class Aves; order Passeriformes; family Nectariniidae; genus Promerops; species Promerops cafer. The sequence goes on from VZSE01015514.1 coordinate 925,924, forward strand.
GTTTGGGGTGGGTTATAATTTAAATACCATAGGGTATCGGAATAATTTGTCTCTCTGGTGTTGACCTTGTTGAACCTCATACAACTGGCCTCAGCACATCGATCCAGCCTGTCCAGATCCTTGTGCAGAGCCTTTCTATCCTCTAGCAAATCAACATTCCCGCATACCTTGGCGTTGTGGGCAAATTTACTGAGGGTGCAACTCTTCTGTCTCATCCAGATCATCGATAAACATATTGAGGCATATTGGCCCAAATACTGATCCCTGGGGAACACCACAGGTGACTGGCCACCCTTTGGATGTCACTCTCTGGGCCCAGCCATTCAACCAGTTTTTACCCCAGTGAGGAGTGCACCTGTCCAAGACATGGGTTCTCCAGGAGAATGCTGTGGGAAGCGGTACTGATGTCTTTGCTGAAGTCCAGATAGGCAACATTCACAGCCTTTTCGTCATCCACTGGGTGGGTCACTGGTCATAAAAGAAGATCATCTGGTCTAGCAGGACCTGCCTTTCCTAAACTTGTGCTGGATGGATCTGATCCCCTGGTAATAGCTACTATACTATGGACTGAGTTACTTCATCCAAACTGAGTGATGTTATCACTTTTCTTTGCCTAAATGCGGAAACCTACAAGAGGCTATAGACACTTTTTTCTTCCAACTATATTCTCTAGGAAAAGATACCATATATCTCAGTAGGATCTTTGAGTGTACAGGAAAGCAGTTTTACACCCTTCATATTTGATTGCCAGGGGCATATTTTGCCAGGGGCACTGTAGTCATAGAAACACAGAATCATGGAATATACCCAGTTGAAAGGGACCCATCTAAATGATCAAGTCCAACTCTCCAACTCCTGGCCCTGCAGAGGACACCCCAAGAGTCATACCATGTGCCTGAGAGTGTTGTCCAAACACTTCTTGAACTTGGACAGTCTTGTGATATGGCCACATCTCCTCTACTAAGTATCTAATTCAAAAAGAGGATACAGTTCCTGAAGGGAATAGGAGATAGGAGGTAGGGATAGGAGAAGGTAAGTTCTTCTGCAAATCACATCTTCAATAAGATACTCAAGTCAAATATTTCAGTCTAGAAACACAGAGAGTCCTTCCATTTAATTAAATTTCAACTCGGGAGATTCCAATAGGATATCTAGACAATCACTAGCAATTAACCAAACTGCTTTCTCATAACTGCATTAGGAAACTGCATGGATTGCTGCAATAGCCTAATTATGTGTTAAAAGAGCTTTAAAATAAGCTTTCCTAAAGGAAATACTTGGGACGCTTTGATTTTATTTACTGGCCTGCTTGCACTTTCTGTAATTTTCCAACCAAGTAGCACAGCAAAATGCACAACTTCCCACAATAACAGCATTCAGGATGCAGATTTTCATCTAGATGGTTTTTATGTAGGGTATTGTAGCTTAAAAAGAAATAGTCAGAGAGTATTCGGGAAACTAAAGTAACTTGTACATAAGAGAAAATTGAAAACACTAGAGAAGCTGCAAGTATGAGGCAGATAATGAGTTGTAAGAGTTACCTTCATACATAATTACTAAAGGTAGGTCAGGAAATAAGACTAAGTTTTCTTAGCAAATTAATTTGGTTTAGAAAATATATTTCTCTCATAGCCCATGGAGAACCACACACTACAGCAGGTAGATTCCCAAAGGAGGCTGTGACCCTGTGAGAAGCCCTTGCTGGACCAGGTTTGTTGGCAAGACTTGTGATCCCATGGCGAGCCAACACTAGAGCAGCCTGTTCCTGAAGGGTCGCACCACACAGAAGAGACCCTACACTGGAGCAGTGGAGGAGTGTGAGGAGTGCTCCTCCTTCCCTGAGGAGGAAGGAGCAGTAGAGACGTGTGATGATCTGACTGTAGGCCCCATTCCCTGTTCCCCGGCACCACTCTGGAGGTGGAGGTAGAGAAATTGGGAGTGAAGTTAAGTCCAGAAAGAATCAAGGGGTGTGGGGAAGGTATTCGAAGATTTGGTTTTATTTCTCATTATCCTGCTCTGACTTGATTGGTAATAAATTAAGATCATTTCCCTAAGTCAAGTCTGTTTTGCCCATGATGGTAACTGGTGAGAGATCTCTCCTTGTCATTATCTCAACCCACGAGCTTTTCATTATACCTTTTTCTCCCCTGCCCAGCTGAGGAGGGGAATGATAGAGTGGCTTGGTGAGCACCTGGCAACTGGTTGGGTCAGCCCACCATATCAGTGTGTATAAATACCTGAAGAGGAGGGAAAGGAAAATAAAGATGGACTCTCTTCAGAGGTATGCAGTAAATGGAGAAGACACAATGGGAACAAAATGAAATACCAGAATATCCACTTAAACTTAAAATAAACAAGAACTTCTTTGGTGGTGGTCAAGCACTGGAGTAGGCTGCCCAGAGAGGTTGTAGACCTCCATTCTTGGTTGTATTTAAAATCCAGATGGTCAGTGTCTTGATAAACCTGATCTTATTGACCTGCTTTAAGCAAGGAGGTTGGACTAGATGATCTCCAGAGCCTCAGCTCAACCTCAGATCAACCTCAGCTATTCCTTGATTCTGTGAAGCTATATGGGACATTGATGTCTAAGCTTGTGTTTAACTTACAGTAGCTTTGTTTTTAAAAATTTTCACACTGCCTAGGCAGACAAGATAAGGCTATAATTAAAGTAAGACTGCAAGTACAAGCCTCCTTCAGAAACCATTCTTTTAATTAAACAGCTGACAACTAAAACTGGGATTCAAGCCTGTAAACCCTGTTTTGCATAACAGTGTCTATAGTATAAGCAGCCTTTCTCAAAAGTTTTCTGTTTTCCTATCTTTTAATGCCAGAGCCTTCTCTTATTCCAAAACACCCTGAAGATAATTTTGTCTTCTTCAGGCATAGAAGTTTCCAGGCAAAAAACCCTTTCAATATTGCAAACATACCTAATTATGAATATATGGAAAAAATTTTCATCACACCTTTAAATTCTTCAGCCAAGAGGGATTACTTGTGTCCAAAAAAATCATCAGTTTATCATATAAACCAGAAGGACATCAAATTCAGCTGCAATTAGTTTTTACTCTACCTCTCTAAGATTAGCCATTCAGATAGTTGGCTAGCCCCAGGGAACTTAAACACCTAATCACAGCACACAGGAACTATTTGTGCACTTTGCTTCTCCAAACATCTGCTTTCTGCCTGGCAGATGAGGGATCTACACACATGGAAACTTTCACACATGGGGTCACCATGTAGGCTAAGATCGTGAACTTTTGTGTTCAATTCCACAGACATAAATTATTGTATGATTCTACTTGCCACATTCTATCAAATCTTAGCCTAGAGATAATCCTAAGCAAAGTACTTCATAGCCTCAAACTTGCCAGTTCTAATAAACAACAGGCATGTCCATAATAATAAAAAAATCCCTGCTGTCTATCTAATCACTCCCATATCTTTAACTGCTGCTTAGCCTGGCATTAGAATTTTATTGTCAGCAATTTATCTAGCACTGCAGGTTACCTTAGGTATTATTTTATACCATCTTCAGTGTTTGGGATGCCTGCAAAGGTTAGGCTCTGTCCCTAGAAGGTGTTCCCTTGTCTCTTTTGTCTTCATTGAAAATCAATCTTTACCATATCAAAATATCAACAATAGTTAATTCATTCTGTCATGGACTTTGTAATACAAAAGTTTTGATGAAGGACCAAGGAGATTCCCATTACTTTTGCCAAAGAAAGCCAAATGACCACTAAAATGTTATAGGGCAGCAAGACAATTGGAGATCAGTTGTGCTCTTTGAACATTCCTACGTCTATAAACATGAGGGGGAAGAAAAGAGAATTACATTTACTGCTTCATTCTACATACAACTGAACTCCTCTTTTTCCTCCCTTTGTTGAAAGGTACAGATGAAAGTTAACCAGGGCCACAACAAATGGTCCAGAGAACAATATTCAGCAAGATTTCTTTTTTTGTAACATTTGGATAAGTTCAAGAAACATTTTGGAAAGTGATTAGTGAGTGTCTGCCAAGGCTATGCAGTAACATACAATATACCAGATCATGCTTGAAGTGTTTTCTATCCATCTTACAGAGAAAGCCATGGGTTAGTGCTATGGCACTGACTTTGAAAAGCAGACCAAAAGAACAGACCAGTTACCAGAGCAGGAGAAAGAATACTAATGATTTGCCACATGCAGCCATGGTGACTAGCCAAGGAGATAAACGCTTGACAACCTACCTATTTGAAACAATTGAACAATTCCCACAGAAAATAAATTCACGGGAATCACCTAGACTTAAGGTGTCAAGATAAGTCGCAGACACCTCTTGTGAGTGAATGTAGGGAATTCCTTTCAGCATAATACACCATTGAAGCTTTCTGCAATTGATATCACCATATCATTATTGCATTAATGACCTTTTACCTTTAAATTATGTATCCAGATACAAAAAATATGCAACCAGCCTTCATATTTAAGGCTAGCAAGTTTTATCTCGGTTCAGCCTCTTTCCAACCTACCTCTGTACCTTATCTATGAACCAATGCCTCATGTCCTGAAGCAGGCTTCTGAAATACCTACTGGATTCCACATTAGCAGCAGGCTGCTCCCTCAAACCAGCTCAGTTTCTCAGCACCACTGAGAACACCACATGCTTCCAAATTTGCATTTATTGTGTTTCTATTCGGGTTAATGTTTTTAACTTTTGTAATAGCTTCTCCTACTAGCTGGGATGAGCACACAGGCCTTCCAGTCAGCCAGTCAGCTGTTCCCTTACTGGACTACTTTTTACACAAGAGCATCTTGCAGAATCTAAGCTCTTTGAAATGGCATCAGGGCACATGAGATTATAAAAAACCCACCATCACAGAAGAGGTAGCCTGGCCAGCCATTCATTTCTATACAGGATTTCCTTCCCCCTCCTCCAGCTGCAGCATTACCTTATACTAGACACGACCAGAAGAGGCAGCCTGTATCTCCCCTTCCAAACATCACTGTAATTTAGAATCATAGAATAGTTGGAGTTGGAAGGTCATTTAGTTCAACCCCTGATGCAATGAACAGGGACATCTTCAACTAGATCAGGTTTCTCAGAGTCCTGTCCAGCCTGACCTTGAGTGTCAGGCAGAGGGTGGGGCACCCACCACCTCCCTGGACAATGTGTTCAGCGCCTCAACACTCTCATAGTATAAAAATTATCTCTCACATCTAATCTAAACTGACCTCCTTCATTTTAAAACCATTATCCCTTCTCTTGTCTCAACAGGCCCTGCTAAAACATGTGTTCCCATCTTTCTTTTAGGACCCCTCCAAGTATGGAAAAGTCACAATAAGCTCTCGCTTGCCTTGGAGAGGGCCTTCTCCAGGCTGAACAGTCCCAGTTCTCTCAGCCTTTCCTCACAGGAGAGATCCCTCTAATCATCTTCATGGTCTTTCTCTGGACTCACCCAAGAAGGTCCATGTCCTTCCTGTGCTGGGGATGCTAAAGAAGCTTCCCAGTCTGGCCATTCACCAGACTCTGGCAGACACTCCCAAGACCAGAGTCTTTCACTGCTGGGACCAAAGCCCCTTCACAGCAAGTGGCTCCAGTGAGCTGAAGGGTGCCCACATGACTCCCTACACACCCAACCCACACAGTCAGACCAGCCTTCCTTACCAGTTTGATTTCCCATAGCACAGCCTCAGATGTCTCATTCCATAAAGCAATTTAATCACAGCACAATAACATGGAAAAAGCTCAAGTTGGTGCCTCCAAGGAGGCAAAGGACCCAAACAAAGGACCCCTGATCTTTTGTATCCTCACAGCCTAAGGGTGCACAGGTCTCGGCTTTGTCTCTCTCAGTGCCCCATCACCTGGATGGGCCACAGGTCTCTGGGTCCTCTGTTATGCAAAGGGTCAGCTCCTCATGGCCTCTTGCCTGGGGCTCCCACCCAGCTCCTACTGCAGCTGCCTCCTGAGCTACCTGCACTAAAGGTATTCCTCAACAGGGAACTCCACAGCTGGACACAGGACTCTGGGTGGGGTCTCACCAGAGCAGAGCAGAGGGGCAGAATCACCTCCCTCAACCTGCTGGCCACACTGCTTTTGTCGCAGCCCAGGGCAAGTTTGGCTTTCTGGGCTACAGATGCAACCACAGCTTAAATGGTTCTCCAGCAGCTTAAAGGAATTGCCTCCCAAGAGTCAGCTTCCCTTTCTGTTCAGGTGCTGAGGGAAGGCTTCCTCTTCTCCATGGGGCAGCTCTGCTCAGCAGAGTCCTCCAGGGCAGCTCTAACCATCTGAGAGTATCACCTATCCTCAGTTTCCAACCCCCAGAGGCTCACAGAGAGTGGGAACAAACATCACACCAAGTCAAAAGCTCTACCAACAAGCACAGTCTCTAGGGCACGGTACAGAAAGTCTTGAAACAACTGCAAGGTAAATCAAGATGTCATTCACAGTCCCATAACAACACTGGATTTATGATAGCTTTACCTTCTTGGGGGAACCTACACTGTACTGTGGCCAGTAAGATGTATGGGAGGGGAAGTTGTAGCCTTCTTTGTTTATGTTTTCCCATGGAAATCAGTTTCACCTTCCCTCCTGCCAAAATTGTCAGCATTTCCCCTGTAAGGAGAGCTGTAGGCAATCAGTTTTCCCAGAGCACCCTCTGCAATTTCTTAGACAACATGGGTAATCATCGTTCATGAAATCTAGGCAGCTCACAGAACACTCCCACTCTGTGCTGAGCACAAGCTCTCTTGTCTCTCTTGTAGCAAGAGGAGGGGGGTGGTGTCTTTACCCTGTCAAAACATATTTCATACATGGTTATTGACAGACTTCTTTTCTTTTGGAGAGGAAAGACAGGATAAGTAGCATCTTTAGCATGTCAGAAAAACTCAGTTTGGGGAGAAAATTATCAATAACATTGATATTTCTGCATTCGGTCATTTCTCCAGTACTGCCTCTAGAAGAATGCAGCACTGCAAAAGCACCAGTACAAAATTTAACTAATTAGCCCTTAAAAAAGAAGAAATCCTTATATTAAAAAGGACCAGCTGCAGAGTGATCCCTGGACACATCCTTCTCTCATAAAAACTGAACACATAAATTCTCTTTCACTATCCTGGAGTTCTCACATCAGTACCTTCACTGAAGAGCCAAGAGGCAGAATTCAGCTGCCTGGGCAAGACTGCTGCAGGAAACACCAAATATGAGGAATGTGGACAGCAGTTTTATGAACATTCAAGTGACACCTAGTACAGGCAAAAACCCTCCACATTTCTGCAATAGATTATATTCCAAGTAATATCCTACATCATGGCTCTTCCTGAATTCATGAAAACAGGACCTGTTCTGGTGAAGTATGTGAACCACAGTCCTTGTGGGTCTCATTCATGTCACTTCAGCCTCAGTTCAACAACTGCTCCAGCCCACAGCTGTGTGCATGACAGTCCAGCCTTTTTTCTCTCATTCTCTCTAATTTAAGAGGCCCATTTTCGTTAATCAGGCAATATTGCAAGCACTCCAGCTAAACCCTTTCATTACATTACTTGCCCTGTGTCACCTCTGCATGACAAAGCCAGTTGCCAGGAACTAGACCTTTGGTACTTCAGTGCTTTTAAAATGGTAAAACAGGGAAATTGTTGCTATGTTCTTGGAAAGCACCAGACATGAGCATTTCAATAAACACTGAGGTCTTTTCTCACCATTTTATCTGAAAAACTTTCAGCCAGGTCCTGTGGTTTCTGTTGGTAGTGCACTTTAATAGCCCAGACATAAATATAAAAGCAGTCAGCTGTGTGACATCAGCACAGCTGTGCAGCTAGTTTAATTGCTCAGCATGATGCCATTCATCAATTCCAAACCTCTCCTACTAGATACCATTTTCCCTTACATGATAACTTGTCCAGTACTGAATTTATATCCCAACTATAATGTGTTCCACTGAACACATTATTCCACTGAAACCACATGTGAGGTTTTTGTTAAAGACTGTGAATCCAATAGGGCAGTTTAGCTTATTCACACCAATAATAGTTCTTAATTGTGTGAGTCACAAGACAAACTTTGACAAGAGCCAGGCAAATTTCCTCGTTTACACAGGAACATCATCTTTACTTCCTATCCGTAACTCTTTCTCATGCTTCATTCCCACTTCCTCTCAAGTGTTTTCACACAGCTCCTGTCTACTTGCACAGCTGTCTGGGGAGAAAACTTACACATCTTTATAAACATTCCTTATGCTTGTGACAGCTCAGGGCTCTGAACGGGCCTACTGAAGTACATTTCAGATTTTTTCTTAAAAAAAAATAGCTATACTGCCTTGAAGAGCTCATTATTGCCTCTTAAAACCCACACACATCACTTTTGTTTGCTTTACACTTGTTAAAGTGCCCCAAACAAAACTATCAGTTCATGTTTTAAAAAAATAAGGTACTAGTCTAAAGCAATTATATCTATGCATTTAAAAGCAAAAAACTGAAATAATGAGACCAGAACAGAGGATTTCTTTCAGTTGAATTTATTTGGCAGCATCATTTATGTTACTGGGATTGGCATCAAAGTGTTACCTAAAATAAATCCTCATTATTTCAATACAATGTGTTACTGAGCAACAACATCAGTACATTAAGTAGCATTGCAATTACTGATACCCTCTCACAAAATAAATTCTATAGATCTTACAAGTGGATCCAAAGCAACTAAAGGCAAAATTACAGAATAAATGAAGATAAATATGTCAGCTGGCACAATGATCCTGTGATTTTTATCTTTAAACCAACAGCCTTTTTGTTATAACTACATCACTGCAGAAGGAAATGTAACCACAGGATTCAAAGTTCCTATTTTTTTAAAAGAATAGTTTTTTTCTTCACACAAAATTATTTTAAGAAATTCTACTAATCCAATCTCATTATTCTTACAAGACTCTGCAGCTCTACCATTTCTCAAAGAAACATCTCCAGGCAAAATTATCAAAATAATAATAAAAAAAGCTTGGTTTGTACAATTTATAGCTAGACAGCCTTTTTCTTTAAAATATATTCAGCAAATCACTCTTGAATTTTAACATATGAATCTCTGTACATAAACTGCAACTGTTATCAGCACTGTCTTCTCACCCAAGCAAAGCTTGTTCTATAGGCACTTGGGGAACAGCAGACAGACTGGACAGCTACAGCTCTTCTGTGAACTGGCAAGCAGCCAGAATGCCTCAAAGAAGCCTAAAATAACTTTCCAAACCTCCCTTAGAAAAGATAGTACCTTTGAGACAGGGAACAATGACTTAATACAGTTCACACAAGAATTCAGAGGTCTATAAGTCTCCACACTGCCAAAAGGGAGCAGAATGCAAGGTAAAGAAGCACAACAAATAGATGGGTTTTGTAATCATTAGTACATGGTTAATTTCCCCTCTGTGCAATATTTTGCTCAGTTACCATGTCTGGGCCAAGAATAAAATGCCACCTAAGAGGGGAAGGGTAGCATGCAGTCAGCAGACCATTGTATCACAATGCTCCTCTTGAGAAGATGAATTGCCTTGAAAATATCCCTTCCTCCCTGCCAAAACATCATCTTGAGCCAACAGGCAGTTGCCAGATATTTTTCATAAACATGAAACATATGCTGGTGTTCACACATGCAGTGCAATGAAGTGAGCTACCTTTTATGTTTGACTATAAGCCAAAACCATTTTGGTGCCCACACATGTCTTCAAGAAGAGAATTTTGAGATGCTGGGATTAGAACTGTCATAATCAGAAGAGTAAAAGCATAAGTAGCCTCTCAGTGTTTGCTCATAAATGACATTTATCAATGAGAGCAGCCCTACTGAACTGTGATGGACCCATTATTGCAAATACACCTTGCATGAGCAACGTATTTGGTATTGATCAGTATATTTTCCTAGCCAAACATTTTCTGTTATACCTTAAAGAATTTTCTTGTTGCTTGACTCACTACTACTACAGATGGCAGTGCAGGACAAAAAAAAAGCCAACAAAAAAACACAAAACACCACAAAAGAAATTCAAGCTTTGGAAGATGCCTTTGGAACATTTGGAAATGTGTTGGCTTTCACTTTTAGTCTTTCTTCACCTAGAAGAAAATTCCATCCCCAGTCTTTTTTCTTTATTTATTTAATTGGTGCTCTAAGTGCTTGTAGAATTGCACATTAAATATTTACTGAAATACACTATCATTCTAAGGAAAAGAAAAGCTTGTCAGTATTGAAACTTGAGCCGCAAGTCAAATAACACTTCATTTAACATAACTGCATATGAGAGGCTACTACAGTACTGGATTAGGTATGAAGAGAAATTACTAAAGAACCATGTATGAGATATTTTTCCATTATTTATGAAGAAAGAGAGCCCATCTGTGACAAAAATTTAATTACAACTCTGGAGCAATGAGATTTTTGAAGACAAGATAAACCTTAGCAGAAAAGTCTCAATAAGATTAATCGAAGTCAATGTGACAGAATCTCTCACCTTGAAGTTATTTGTCTTTTGCAGATTTCTGCCTAAGGAATACCTGGAAGCAGGATTGGCCATTGCCTCAATTCCCTGCACTTTAAGTATATACTTTCATCACAATCCTTTCTTTTTCACTACTGTAAGAATTGGGAATTTCATCTGTGTTCATATAGGTAAGGAGACAGCAATTATCCTGCGGTGAAAGCAGGTATTTTTAAAAAAAAACTAAAAAGAAAAACAAAAACCAAAACAAGACAAAACAAAAACCAAACCACAAAATACCTGAAAGCATACAAAAGCCAAAAGAAACCACAAAAACCACTTACAAGACAAAGAGGACTTAGATCTTACTATTTCATTATGTCTGTTTTGCACACACTCTGAATATCTGAACATTAATCTCCTGCAGTCAATGAGTGATTTCATTACTCTTTTGCTGTTAGAGTTAAGGATGCAGTGTTTATATATCTCTCAAAGGGTGACAAAAAATGCCTCTAGGACAAAATTTCACTTATTTCAAGGATTTTTCTCACAAAAAATACTCTAAAAATAAACAATAATTGCATGTTTCTGCCACTCATATCTTCCCCAGTCTTTCATCCATGGTTTTCTGTATTAGCAGCTTGATTGACAACTACAAAAGCAAATTAATCTGGTATCCTTGGTCTACTTGTAGCACTGGATGCAGTCCAGTTACATGTCTGATCCCTGTAGAGAAAGAAGTGCTAAAAAGAAAAGGTCTTCCGACACAGCATGAAGTGTTCAGGAAGGGATGGCCTGGTTTGGGGAAAGGTCCATTTCAGCTTCCAGATTTGATGTTCTGCTCACTTTGGGATCTGCAAGTCTCACAGTTTACCAAATCTCTAATTTCTAGTTTACCAAAAGGGTTATGTGCCCACAGCCCTAAAGTTATAAATCCAATTTGCATCCTGAGTTCCAGATCTGATAGCACATCATTTTGCATCTTCACTTTGGATCTATACATTTATATTGGATTTATATATTCAATAGAAACCAGACTTATAAGCAGCACTGGTAGAATCTGCTGAGCAGTCTCTGGGACAGAATAACCTTCACGCTCAGGTAATGCAGACCACCCTCACATCATTTTCTCCACTATTTCAAGAAGATCATTGCATGCTTAGTAAAAATCTACCCCACTGCCTGACACGTACCTCCCATCAGGAGCTACTGCTTAATGTCCCTGAGGTCACCACTGAATGTGACTGCTCTGAGTGCTGCTGCTTCCTCATCAGCACAGTCACTGACACAGCAATCACTCAGGGACTGTCTAGACTGACTGTCACAGATTCCCATCACATCTCCTTGATGAACACATTTTCTCTTGGGCACAGGAATCTTTGTCCTCTGAATGTCTTTGGAGCTAGGTTAACATCCATTTGGAGAAATCAAAAGACTGATAATAAACACTATAAATAGTAACTCCGTCTCACAGGTAGAATTTTACTTTTAACTCTCCTCTTCAACAAAAAGAATCACTCAGGAGGATGGTATATATCAATACCATAATTTAAAAGCACATGAGAGAAGTGATATGCAAGGGACGAATTTTATTTTCTAAGTGAATTTTGATCAAAACCCAGAAAGTATCTGAATTTGATGCACTTGTTGGATTTGAAACCTCCAGCTTGTGTAGCCACCCACCCATCCCTAACCACAAGACAAAAAAATAAGTATTTTCCTGATCATATACAAAATTTGATCTGCAACACAGTGTTTAGAGTCAAAACACATATCATCAGATAAATACAGCTTGGCCAGTAGTATGCACCCCAGGTCCCCTGGTAACTGGTTACCACTGCATGAATGAGGTCAAGAAGAAACAGGACATGTAGCTTCTTGCCTGAACAAGACATCTAGTGCAGCACAGCATCTCAAGTGGCACCAAAAAAAACACCTAATGCATACTCCCACACATGTGTGGATTTTTCCCAAGATTATCAATAGGCAAGATTTGTCAAAGGAATACATGGCTGTGGGTGGAAGAAAAGCACATGATATACACTACAGTGCAATTTCTGCTAGCACCCTAAAAACATTTTCAGTTCTCAGCACTGGGCTGGGCCTAGCCTCACCATCCACTTCAGTAGCTCAGATCTCTTCCAATTTCTGTGCATAGGGGACATTTCAGAGTTTGCATATTGGTATTTCAGCCCCATAAGAAGTTTTTCTAAATCTGTTTGCATACTGCATCCTCTCTTTGATGGGAGAACACAGAAGCCAAGGAAAATGCAGGAGACATCACTCACCTGGATAATGAAAAACTTCAAGTGTCTTGAACTAAACCAGCCCTGCAGAAATGAAAGGCTTTGTAACACCCCTCACTTTCCAGTCAAATAGAATTTTCAGCGAAATCAACTCATTGCCTGCTGCACCTTGGCTTTTGATGCCAGCTAGCAGCCAAACTAAATCAGGCATCTATTTAGTAAACTTTCTCACATAGTTTTGCTCTGCATTTCAGTACATACTCAGCTGTTGCTGTAAGAAGGATTGATTACATTTAAGAGCTTTCACTCACTTAGCTGCTATGAATTCACATAAGCCCATTACATAAGCCAGAATTTGGGTTCTTTCCTACAGCAAGCTTGACACACCTTGCATTTGTCTTCATGCTCCGTTTCTGTTTAGTCACATCCATGATAACACGTGAGGAAGAGTAATACAAACAAGTTACTTTCTCGGTCCCTTGTACCCCTGGCGCCGAACGCTCCGGCTGTAGCCACATCGGGACACACTTCCTCCTGCTCCTCTGATGGAGCACGCTGCACTCAGAAGCGGCAGGAGGTGCGCAGCCAGAAACACTAGAGGGCAATAAATACCCTTCAATAAGCTTAGGGGCGCCCTCAGATGTGTTTAAGTCTCGGTCCCTTCTTAGTTTTGCCATCGATGTTTTCCTTCCCGGTTGCACGCTCTAGTTCACATCTCGTGCAAAGGCGGTGCCCATCGGACCCCTCTGGCCAGGCTACAGCACCGTGTGTGCTCACTGAACTGCTTTCCTTTCCATCTGTCCTTCTCCCACCACCATTCCTTCTTCCCTCTAGAGACTTACCCCAGTCTTTCAATGACGTAATCTTTTCCATTTGTTTATCAGCTTTGCCATACTAAAGTACCTATCCATCACTGGAAAAAATTGCTTCAACATAGGACAGGATTAAATCTTGACAGTGGAGAGGGAGGAAGAAGGGAGTTCAGGTGATTTCCTTACAGAATTCTGCTAACCCTAGTGAATAATCTTACAGATTTATGATTTTTGATAGACAAATCCACTCTTAGTTCTGATATGTTCTTCCTGTGAACCATTTTCGCTTCTTCCCAATAATAATCCCAAACAGAACAACTGGAATAGTCTTTTCACTTATATATGAAGGTAATGTTTTCCTAAAAGGGTGAGAAAAACACAACCAGAGAACACTTGAGCATGTCAGTCACTGGTAAATTTGCATATGAAATTAGATAAAGAAGAAAAATATGAGGGAAAGTTCTATGCAATCCTTCCTTTTACCTGTTTCCTAAATTTGTCCCAGGTTTTAGGGAGAATACTTTTGCCACTTGAAAATTTTCATACAAATTGAACAAGATAAATCATAATCTATTGGGAGAACCATACCTCAGGTGTTTCATAATTTAAATTTAAAAAGTTTTCTCAGTGCCTAAGGAGCATAACAGTTCCCAGATGGGGCAGAAGGAGTTATAAAAGGATTTTTCCGGTTTCATAATCCTAAGGAAGTATGGTTGCAGCATTTAAGAAAAATAGTAAATTATGACAACCTGTTTTGCCTATCTTCTTGGCTTCTCTTGCCCACCTCCATTTTCCACCCACCTTATCTAACTCAGAAGTATTACATGAAGAAACTATTTAAGAAACATGTAAAAATCTGCTAACCTTCTAAAAAGCCATAGTAAAATTAGCTTGGTCTAGACTGCTGTAAAGTTGGGACTTTTCAATAAAATACAAAATATTAGTGGCTGTTCATTTAACATTTCCCATTTAATGAAGTGATGGAGGCAAGCATCCCAAAGAGGATGGAAAGCCATACTGTGATCTCATCTGCAAAGACTGCATATGTCAATGAGCAAAATTTTATATCTGGTTTGTCTCAAATGTCTTATAATTTTGCCTTACAAATTCATTAAAGGTTTTTAACTGAATATTTGTGCAATCTGTATATGCTGCCAAACATTGTAGGAATGAAGAGTTAACAAGGCTGTTAACAATTCTAGCATAAAATGTTCTCCATGACATAGCCAAGAGAAGCTATATTTCTCTACTTCAACACACTCATACAGCAGTAATGACAGTCTTATTCTTGGTGAGATTCAGTCCCTACACAAAGAACAAAGAGATGCATGAACTGTGAGGAGCATGTAGGAGCAGCTGCCTTGTATAAGAACTCTGGGATGTGGACAGGCTTAGTCCTTGCACAGGTCTCCTGGAGCTGCAGATCAGCCCAGGCTGTGGTGCTTTATGTTCTACCTCTTGTGTTCAGGCTGTGGTAGTATTTCCAGAAAGAGGGAATATAATAAATACAGTTATGTGTCCATCCTTCCACTTTGCCCACTTCAACCCCTTTCTTTTTCTTCCTTCTCCTTTCAGGCTTCTCTGAGCCCTCTAAAACCTTGTGGATCTTGAATACAAAAGTTATTCTTAATTAACCTGAACAAGACAGATGCAAAGAAACTGCACCTTCTCATGCAAAGCCTTGTCCTGGACCAACAGACCAGGAGCTGTGCATGTTCTACACCCAGCCCTAGGTGTTAGGAAAAAGCTTGTACACACACACAGGGATGATGGCAATGGGGGACCCCAAATAATCCCCTGCTCAGCTACTCCCAGGCTCATCTCAGGAGCCATCAGCCCATCAAAGGCCCATCTCTACAAGTCCCAGGAGAACCTCAGCCCCACTGCCCAGACATTGACCCATCAAGAAGGGACAACAGGGGCATCTCTCCTGTTTCGGGCTCTGCCTAGGGGTATAGGACACATTACGAGGTGCAAGAGAAGAGCATTTTGTGATAGCACAGGACTTACTGTAGGTTTTTGTGAGGCATGGGGGAAGCATGAAAGAATGGATAAGGGAATCAAAAGGGCTGATCACACGTCAACAGGTAGCTTCTCAGGACAGGTAGCTTATTTTTCTGGCTGTGTTCTGCACCTGTCCAGCAGAGTCTGTCCTGTCTTCTCAAAGAAGGCGCCAGGGACAGCTACCTACTACTCTGCATGCCTAAGTCCTGCTGCTGGAGAGATCCATGGGGTACATATGCGTGTGCATATATAATTATATATATTTAATTATAACTAGTAATAATTAATGGTAATTATTGGCCATAATGCTATGATTATTAGTAGTTGATACATATTAGTGACATAACATACAATTAATATATTGATAATATATAATACCTGGGATGTGTATCTGGAGAGACAGAGAGAAACAGACATATAATTAGGTGCCATTGTTTCACACTGAGAGACCTTCATCTTGTTCAGCCAAAGAGGGGAACAGGATGAGGCCACTGGTGCCATTTGTGTGCCTGTCTGTGTTGACCTGGATGGTCAGGCAGGTACAGGCCTGCTGTACATGGGCAGGGTAAGTATGTGCATGCACATTCCCTTACTGCAAGTACACACTCAGCCCCAGTACTGGTTGGAACCAAGGGTAAAAGCTGTGGCAGCATCCCCTCTGTTGGACTACTGGACCCAGCTGCCCCCTGCAACATACAGAATATATCTAGAATTCTCTATATATTCTAGATGTTCTTATAACCATCCATTCTAAAAATAGCTAGCCCTGACATCACCTTCAAAAAGTGCTTCTATTCCCAAAGCCACTGACTGTTTAAATTAATTTTAGACTCTTCAATGGCTGTGCAGGACTAGACCCTCTTCTCTGCACCAACACCCATTGTAACTCATGTGCCCCATGAGGCTTGCTGCAAAATAAGAATTACAATATAAGTTACTGGTACCTGTTAAAAAAATAAATTCATATCCTAAACTTTTGAAGTGGCAGACTTCAAACTGGCAACTAAACATATAGTTTACTGCAAAGGCTTTGGTGTCAACCACAAAGCACTGAAAATTGGAAAAGAAAAAAAAACCCTGCATTTTGTTACATAGGAGAGGTAGAAGCAGAAACAATACCTAAAAACATTTGGATTTTGATTAATTGTGTTTCAGGAAAACCAATCAGCTAAGGTAGATTATCAGAGAAACACACCAACAGTTCCCAGAGAGCCTAACCCACCTGGATGGCCACTATCAACAGCCTTATCAAGAATGCCAACTGTAAGCCCTGACAGACGTACTCTAAGCCAAGCGACCTTCTGCCACTCATGGGAGCACTGTGCCTGGGCTTCCCAGGAAGGGATAAGGTTCTGTACAAGAAAATATTTCTTCCTCACCCTTGCCAATAGAGTGAAGACAGACCTCAGAACTCTTCACCCAAAACCAGAAACCTTTCATAAGGTTTTCAGACAATTTTCATTTACTACTTTAATTTTTCCTCAACACCAGTGCTGAAAAAGTATTTCCAACCTGTATGCCAGGAAGCTAATAAAAACTCTTTAGTTCCTTAACAATAATCACACTAGGACAAAAAAAACCCACCAGCTAACCTAAGGACAGAGTTAATTACTAAAATGTTCTCAGTCACAATATGAGAGAGGGAAGAAAATATTTCCTGCTGAGAAATTCTGACTTCATAGGTAGTGCATTGTGATCATGACAAGTAAGAAAATCTACCAGCTTTAAATGAACTTCAAACCCAGTTTTCTTTCTTTACATAATTTGGAAGAAACTAAACAGTTGCCACTTTGCTTTTCTATTGTCACGTCCTCTCCAAGTGATGCAACTGGTATATATTTTCCAAGTCGCCTACCACCATACTTGTATCATGATCCTGGCAGATTAAAATACTTCCTAGCTTCTCAGAAATCCAAGAGCCAAATTAAGATACTCCATTGCCATTTTTTCACTCAGGGACATATGGTGAGAGTGTGTGCAGTATAGCCACCTGATGCATACCAGTCAGTCATTCGCATTTAATGGTTTTTCTTTCAAGAAACCTTTTGGCCTGAACACAGAGTCTGTCACTGCCTGAGACAAACTCCTCCCTTACAAACTCCAGACAGTAGACACTTGTTAAGTCTCTTTACTTGCCTTCTCTAGTAAGAAGTATTTTTTCTCCTGACTCTTTCATCCACTGATCAGATTTCCTACTATCTTTCATCAGGCTCAAGAAGCAGATTAGGGAAAACTTTCCGTAAGTATTGAAAGGCTTAAAGAGAAGCAACAGGATGGAAAATTCTGTCACAGAAAAAAGAAAAAACAGAAACCCAACATTTTAAGTGATATTTTGTTTTTCTAGCCAAGAGATTTGGTTCCATTACAGACACTGCCAATGTGAACTAAAGTTAGATTCCCAAAAAGCATGCTGTTACACTGCCCCAGCACAACAGATTCTCCAGAGCTGCAAAAGAACAGTGTCAAGGGGCTGGTCTCAGTCTGTGTATTTCAGCCAGTAGATATAATCTTTTTGGACTTCAGCAAAGCTTTTGATACTGTCTCTCACAGGATCCTTCTGCACCAAATGTCCTGCATTCAGCTGGAAAAACACATCATGCAATGGGTGAGCAACGGGCTCATAGATCGGACACAAAGGCTAATAGTGAATGGGGTGACATCAGAGTGACATCTGGTCACTAGTGGGGTTCTGCAGGGCTCTGTCCTCAGCCGTGTCCTTTTCAACATCTTCATTAATGACTTGGAAGGAATGGAAGGAACACTAAGTTCGCTAATGACACTAAACTGGGAGATGTCAAGGCTCTCAAGGGCAGAGAGACCTCAACAAATTAGATAGATAAGCAATCACCAACTGTGTGAATTTTAAAAAGGTCAAGCACTGGATTCTGCACCTGGGATGGGGCAACCCTGGATGTGTATATAGACCAGGGAAAGAGATGCTGGAAAGCAGCACTGCAGAAAGGGCCCTGGGGCTCCTGGTCAATGGCAAGTTGAAAATGGGTCAGCAGTGCCCTGGCAGCCAGGAGGGCCAACCCTGTCCTGGGGGGCATCAGGCACAGCATCGCCAGCCGGGCAAGGGAGGGGACTGTCCCTCTCTGCTCTGGTGAAGCCTGATCTTGAGCACTGTGTGCAGTTTTGGGTGCCCTGATATTAAAAAGACACTGAGCTGTTAGAGTGTCCAAAGGAGAGCCGTGAGGATGATGATGAAGGGTTTGGAGGTGAAGCCGTATGAGAAGCAGCTGAAGTCACTTGGTCTGTTCAGCTGGGAGAGAAGAAGACTGAGGGGAGACCTCATTCCAGTCTTCAACATCCTCATGAAGGGAAGCGAAGGGGCAGGTACTGATCTCTTCTCTCTCATGACCAGTGACAGGACTCAAGGAAATGGCCTGAAGCTGAGTTGGTTGAGGCTTAGATAGATCAGGAAAAGGCTTTTCACTCAGACGGTGGTTGAGCACTGGAACAGGCTCCCCAGGGACTTGGTCACAGCACCAAGCCCAAAAAAGTTCAAGAACATTCTGAGGCATGTGGTGTGACATCTTGGGGCTGTCCTGTGCAGGGCTAAGAGCTGGGCTCAATGATCCTTGTGGGTCCCTTCCAAATCAGGTTATTCTATGATTTTATCTATTAAATATTAGAGTTTCAATGTACTCCTTTGCATCTCTATTCTCCTATTACCAGTTCCCCAAACATAAATTTAAAGCCTGTCTGGCTTTAAATCAGAAAAGTTTGCACACCTACACTTCAAAGCACTTATACATGCATATGTATACATGAATATATTCAAGTCGTGTATGTGTATGTATATGTGTGTATGCATGCTTAGAACTACAAGCAGACTCACTCACTGTTACTGTTTTGTCACCATCCCACTATAGTGAATTTAAGGAAAAAGCAGACAATTTATTTAAGGCTTAATAAATTTAAACCCTTGCCTTAAAACTACTTTTTGTGGTTGCCTTAAATTAAATGCCAAGAAATTGCCTTAAAAATACTTTTAAGCCTGAGAACTTGCAACAGAGACCATTAACACCCAGCCTAGAGCACTGGCTACACTAAAGTTTTGACCCCCTGGAAAAGCAGGTTTTAGATCCAGGGAATAAGCCAGGAGTAGATACGGCATCATACATTGCAAGAAGCATCACACGTGATTGAGCAGTTGCATTTTCAGATGTCACAGGATCTTTCCTCACTCTATGAGGCTTAGATCTCCCACTTTTGAAACTGACAAATCCTAAAGGAGTTTCAAATGTCAGAGGAGTAGTTTAGCTCTGGGTATGCCTCGGACTGTCCACATGAATCAGGATCTGATCCTTGGGTTTCATTCCCAGAATGATTGCTTCATCATCTTACCTCCTTTCTCTTGCTCAGCTGAAAAGCACAGAAGGACATTTTGAAGCCCAGAAAGACCCATTTCCTTTGATCCCATCCAGAATTTCAAACAGTGCCTCACTGAGCAACTCACTGCCTCATAGAGCAACACACTCACATGTGCACAGAGGTAACTTGAGTACAGCATGCAGTGTAGGCAGACTGATTATTTTAGGTAACTTTTCCCTCCTCTGTCATTTCATGATCCTTCATAAGGGTACCATTGTGCCTCAGCAAGACCAGGGACAATATCACAGGTAGCTTTTGGTTAAAAGGGAGACAAATCCATGCTGATAAGGTGATTTTAAGGCTCAGAGGAACCAGACCAGCTGAATTTAGTCATCAGACTGCTACCACAACATTTTCACGGAAGGAGAAAAAGAGTGCTAGGTACTTGTGAAGAGTAATGAGGAAGGACTAGCAGACACTTCTTACAGTCCCCTTCCTTCAGTTTTGGCACACTCCAAGAACTACAGGTCACCTAAGCAGGAAGCAGAGGTTACTCATGTGTGAGCAGCATGGTGCAGTGGAAGGTGTCTCTGCCCATGGCAGGGGTGTTGGAACTAGATCATCTCTAAGGTCCCTTCCAACTCAAATCTTGCTATGACTCTATTGCCCTCGTTCTGGTTGACCTAAGTGGCAGAACTCTGAATTGAGCATATTCAAGAATAACAGCAATAAAATTGAGCCAGGCCTTGGGCACGGTAACTTCTTAACTCTTATTTAGAAGAATTTAGAAGAATTTAGAAGAAAAACCCCAAAACACACAAAAGTGCCCCCATTCCCTATCCCCCTTGCTACCACTTGTCTATCACTAGCTATGGGAAATAAAGCATCAGTTTGTAGGACTAGACTTCTCCCAGTGTGTCTAAGACTTGAAGAGCAGGGCCTAAGTCCTTGCATGGCAGACTCCTAGACAGATGTCCTGAGTCTGAACAGAGATCCAACCCAATGCCAAGCCCTCCAGGGCCCATACCAAACCTCACCAGCATGCAGCAGGCAGCAACAGACATACCTGAACAAGTGACAATTACATTATTTGTACACCATTCTAGTGCCCCACACCAATCCTTAAAAAAATTAATCCTTAATTTCTATCAGAAATTACAATATTAGAGTCAGGGTATTGGCTTGCCAAAGCCTCTGCAAGAAGCTTGGAAACCCCTTTCAGAAAGTCAGTCATTCCACATCTGCAGTTTTGTGTGGTCTCTAGTTTTTCAAAGTTTTCACAGCCCTCAGAGGAGTATCAGGGTGTTCACCTTATAATTAATTAATTCCCTAACTTACAGAAAAGGATGTTTGTACCTTAGAATAAAAATACTCATTTCTAAACTTTTATTACAACAAGAAAAATGAAGGACAACACATGCCAGGGTTGCCATATCATGCATTTTCATGGCAGAAATAAGTTTTAACTTGTATTACGTGTTTTGAAGTATCTGAAATGCAAACTGTCAACAGTGTGGCACTTGTTTTGAAAGTTTACATTTTTAAAAGGTTCGTTATGCCAGCAAAACTTTTTACCACTAACTCTGTCATTCATTATGTGCAGTCACCACAATCATAATTGCAAGGAGTTGTTTTCCAGGACTAGTGAGCAAGCATATTTATTGGTGTATCAGAAATAGCTTATTTTTCATAGTTATAATCAGAAGGACTCCAAATGGAAGATGAGCATCACCATGTGGGAAGCTGGGGTTACAGAATAGAAACATGAAAACCAGCATTAAATTTATTCCTTTCGTTAGCTACCAATACAAACTGTTTACAAGAAAACCTCATCATCTTTCTTGTCCTTCAGCACTGTCACTGAATGTTGACCTGTATGTGCCCTCTCTTTCTTTTTCCATTCAGCTCCTACGCTTGAAGCTTTATATCAAGCTATCCAAGTGGCAGTATCAACAACTAAAATATAGCAGTAAGGGGTATTTTTCCACAAGAAGGATACAGGTAGCAGCAAGGATGTAGTGGCATTTAAAATTCAAATGGTTGCTGCTGTTAGCCAAGCTCTTCTGAGGCCTGAGGATAACAAGCCCTTAAGAGCCACCAGCATATTCTTGTTTAATTGACATCAGAATATGCCAAAACATATTTAACATCACAATTATTACCAGGATTTGGTAGACAGACGTAAAACTGGGACTGAATTTCTGAGTCATCGCCGTGCCTCACACCACCCTGTAAGTTCTTCCAGTGCACTGAGTTCAAAACAGCCTGAAAATGGTGATGGCTTCAGTGCATGGATCTCCCTTATGGCAGACAAACCGTACATTTGCTCCCACACACGTATACAGATAGGAAACTAAATATGCAATTACCCAGCTTGCAAGTGTGACCCATGTGCACACATTTTTGAGGACACACCCTTCCAAGCTCCATCCTGAATTTCCCCAAATTTAAGTCAGTTTATTTCTTCCCACAGACACTGATCATGCTTGCCAAATAAAATTTTGGAAAAAAACAAGAAATGAGCAGCCCTGGTCACTCTGGCTGTTTATGATCCAAAATGTTTTTTACTCAAGTAGTGCTTTATGTAGGTTCATTAGAGAAAAAAAAAAAGATTAAAAACCCACCAAAAAATATGGCAACAGAAACAGAAAAGTAAACATCAACCTTTTTTTTCTGGAAGTCAGTTACTCAGAGAGGAAAAAAATCATGCAAAACACTACTTAAGAGGAAAACAAGTCCAGGGAAGCAGCCCATTCAGTGATGATATTTTACTGTTACAGCTTATTTTGGGACAAGTCAGTACTGCTGGAAAGTAGCAGAGATGAGTAACATGTTTCTTAAGTCGTATCAATGATAAGTGATTAAAAATTTAAACCAAACCACAACAACAAAACCAACAAGCTTCTCTTGATTATCTTCCAATATATACAGAAAGATTGAGGAGAAGAGAAACTGTAATTGTACAATTACAATAATATTAACTACTATATCAGCCTATCAGGCATTTTAGGTACTCCAGTGACTGCCAGAGATAACAACTGACAGAAACACCAGGATCAGGAGTACAGAATAAAATAACAGTTGTTGGAATAACACCAAACAAACACCTGTTTTTCACAGGAACAGCCGCTCAAGGGTCCAGCAAACCCCGGGCTTTGGCAACATTTGTGTGCTGGTTCCAGTGAGTGCAAACACGGGAGAGGACGAAGGAGGCTGGCCTGAGCCTCAACCCCTGCCCACAGAGGCTGTGCCCTGCCTGGCTCCCTGCCACAAGCACCTCCAGTGAGCAGACAGGCACCATCATCCCCTTACGTGAAACTCAGTGGCACTGAAGCGTTTTGTTTCATTTTTATTTGGGTAGGTCATGCTAGGCCACTTGAGCTGAACAAGACAGCTGAAATATGTAAAGTATACTGTTAGAGAATTAACCCCAACTTTATCTACAGAAGGCTCATGCCAAGGCAAAATGCTACTAAGAGAAAAGCTTATTACAAAGCCCAATCAAGCCTGTGCTACCTTGCAAACCAGCCCAGACACTGACCTCTGCTGCTATAAGGGAACCATTCTCAATGCAAGAGCTGTAGAGTCACAGACACACACACAGATTTGAACCACAAGTTTATAAACACAGAGCTGGGGCCTTGAGTTATCACATTTTGAGGTCATCCTGCTAAAACCCAGCCCCAAACTCTACCTTCAGCCATGAACCAACATGTGGACTTTCAGATTATTATTATTGTTGTTGTTATGACAATTATTCTGTTTATGATCCAGTATTGGGAGCAGAGGCTGCAACGTTGAAGACTGTCTTTTAGATGGAGACTAGGCTGCAGTGCAACAGTAGGCTCTCCTTTGAAATGAAGGATCCCAGGCACCAAAATGACTTTAACAAAGCAGTGTCAATGCAATACTGGATTCTGACCTGCAGGAACAATTTCTGGAATATAAGAAAATTAGATGTCAAACTTCTCAAATCCTTGTCGAAGGCAGGCGCTGAAAATCAAAGGCAACCCTAAACTCCAGGACAGGTGCTCTAACCTACCATGCTGAAACTCCAGAGAATGGCAGGCATAACCCTCAGTTTAGTATTTCCTGCCCTCTGCACCCTGAATATTGTGTGATCTTTACAGAGCAGCTGTCAAACCTACAATCTAAAAAAGTCTAAGCCCCAAATAGCTGTGATTACTTGTTAGAGCCTGATGATCTTCCCTCCAGATTTTCTAATCTTCACACAAACATACGTAAGCAAACTCAGTGAATCTGAACTATGTAATTAACTTGCATTCTGTGAAGCTTTTTTTTTTCATTTTACTGCTCATTATTCACCATGCACAAATCAATACTAATGAAGCAACAACTTGACCTGTACAAGAGGAAGTAGGTTGTGATTTGCTACCAACAAACTTCCCATTATCAGAGTGCTGATCTGCTCAAAACTTTTTGTTGCTTACCCACAAAGTGTTCTGGAGCACATTGAGGACTGGCTGCTGCCTTGGGACCAGAGCACCAGGGCCACCTCATGTCCCTAGCCAGGGAGCAGGACAGGCTGGTGGGCAGCCCTGGCCCTGGGCTTCAGGCACCTCCCTGGGGACAGGTCAGGGCTAGGGTAGCACATCAGCGCACAGCTCAGGAACAGCGCTGTCCATGACCCGGGCAGGAGTGTAACATACTCCTGTAGAGCAGCTCCAGCAGAAGACCTGGAGATGAACTGAAACTGAGGTCATGGGCTACCCCAGGTGAGGCTGCTTAAGGCCACTGGGGACTACCAATCCCAGAAAAAAACTGTACAGTCAAAACAAATCTCATGAGTAAAGGAACCATCATCCTGCAGCCTCTTTCAGAGGTTAAAGGCACATAAAGTCACCTGACATTAATGCTATTTTCAAAACTTTTGAGATTCTGGGGGAAAAAAGTTAATAAAAACCATTTCTTCTCCCTCTTCATGTGTTCCTATCTCAAGGAAGAGGCCAAGCAGATAACATCAAACTTACATGGAAATTACTGTAGAAGGATGTAATTAAATATGGGTCAATCTCTGGATGGGTCAATTTCAAACACGTGGTTTTCCACTGGATGGCATGAAGACCAGACAGGCATCTGCTCTGCTTTTAGTGCTCATTAGCAACCTATCTATCCCTTAGAATTAATACCTTCATGCTGAGTTTTGGGGCTTTACCATGGAGGTTACAGAAACCTCACCCCAATTTCAGCAGTTTAAGTGCACGTAGTGGTTCTCTTTCATCAAGATACAAACCAAATTACTGGTTCTCCTTTTTGTCTATCAAATATATATTTAGCACTATTTTTTTTCCCAGCTATATGAAGCTGACTAGCCTATACTTATCTTTCCAAAGAAAAACCTCCTCCAGCCAGCTCAAAATCTGGAAGTTTACGATATGCCAGAGGAAGACAGAAATCATAGCTTCTAAGTATTATGCCACATTAGCTGTAAGGAAAAGAGACTCATTATGGCTATTTTATACAGACCAGCTGCAAAGGCAGCAGCCACAGCACTTGCTACCACATGGCTATTTCAGGACTGCAGATGTTGGCCTTAAAAGCCACAGGAACCAGCTGCAAAAAAGGATCCCCAGGAAAGCATTTCTTTCTCTTCTCAGTGAGAAGCACTAGCACAGAGACCTAGAAGCATCCAGAAAGTTAGCTGTGACACTTCTGCAGAAAGATACTGTTTCCCCTAAACTTCAAAGGACTCCAGGTTTGTACATCAGAAACTAGAGAGTACTTTTTATAGAGTCCAGCATTTTAAACAGAAAATGGTGGGGCAGATTTTCTGTAAGAAAGGGTAAAAGAGCACTGACCCAGCCTGAACACAGAGCATGAAAAGGCCCAGGTGACATGATGGCTGAGGCTAAAAAAAAGCTGCAGCCACATGCTAGAAGGGTAAAGGAAAAACATTTAGAAGCTCAATTTTTCTTTCCCTGACTGCTAGAGAGGATAGGAAGGGCAGTAAAGAAATCTCCCCTGGGTTAGATAAGACTACTATTGTGTTATGCAGAAGACAAAGATATGGAGATAACTGTGAGAGAACTTGAAAGCAACTTCCTCCTTAAAAATTGAGGTATTTGGTAGGTATGGCGGTTTTAATGCTTTATTTGGAGCAGGAAAATAGGGGGAAAAATTGGAAGAAAGGAAGCAATGTGTACATATTTAAACTGCCCAGAAAGTGGGGAAGCAAGGATGGGAGAGAAACCTCTGGCAGTTTGACTAGAAGGTAATTCCCACCATATACCTCTCTTCTTGAAGAGTGGTGTCACCCTAGCAGAATTAGCTCAATGATCCTTTAACCTTCTCTTTGCTCTCTGGTGCCTCTTATTGAGACATTTTACTGACAATGAAGAACTTGCCCTTCAAGGCTTTGGCACCGTTTGTGACAGATCATTAGCACAAAAATGCAATCTCTACACCAATTACTCCATTTGTTGATCACATGAGGGCACAAAAACATTATTTACTGGGTTTGAAAATGACAATTCAACAAGCAAAATAAACTTAAAGAAAATGGCTTATTACTTTGTTTTACCTGTGATGGAATTTAGGTATTTCTGCATATTAATGCAAAACTTGGTTTTGTTAATTAAAAGACCTTTTTCATACTCAGAGCTCATAAAAATAGCATTTGTTTTTAATGACACAAGGTTTCTCTACTTGATCAAAATTGCAATGGAAAATGAGTTGAGCATTCTTAAAGGGGAAAATGATTAAATACTAGCTATATATTTATGGTACTTAGGTGTGAAAACCAAATTAATTTCAACAGCAATTTTTTAAATTTAAATCCATGCAGCCCATACACTAGATAAAGCACTGTGTCCCCTTGATGATTGGACTGAAGTACCTAATATCTCATTCCCTACTGGACATGTGAGAATCTTTACAGAGTGCATTTGTGAAATGTCTCCTTTACAGATATAACATATTTCTCTGGAAACAAAAGCAATCTGACAAATTCCTTGACCATCTGATGAATCCTGAGGCATATTTTAATACGAAGCTAAAAAGATTCATTTGCCCCTGTGCTGCTGAGCCCCTGTGTTGCTGACTGTAGACTACAATCTACTGATGCAGCCCCTGGGGAAGAGTGTTTGCAGCAGTGGGCTCAGCTTTGAGCCTAAATACCCACCACACAGGCAATGGATAGTCTGACATTTCAAATCCACTACTGAGTGTACCAAAGGTACTGAAGAGAGGACCAATCTTTACATATGGACGTCCCTGAACAGCAGGTTGCATAAATGTAACTTAGAACCTCACCAAAAGCTTTTATGTCTTAGTGAGCCTGGCTATGCGTGCAAGACAAACAGGCTGAATTAAAACACTTGAAGATATTTTCTTGGCACATGAGAAAATGTGAAGTTTTAGACTAAGTTCTTCATTGAGACTCTTTGGCGCAATTGGTGGTTCTATGGCCTTCTGGTACATAAATTCTGTGTGTGTGCGTATATATATACACTCACATTCATATACATAAGGGGGTGAGCAGAAAGAGCAGAAACAGTCTAACTCAGTAGCAGATGTGCCAAACCATCAGTTAGGTTTATTGGTGACTCCTCTTATCTGGCTTCTCTAATAATGTCACCACTTTTGGAAAGAGCACCTTTAAGACAAGCCTGAGGTGCAGAGGCCTCTCAGAAGACAGGAACAGTGGCACTGGGAAGCCAGGAGCTGTCCCAGTACTTGCCATTGGCAGTGACAAAAGGCACACAGCTAGGAGAAAGCGTACAAGAAGAATGAGTGGGGAGCCTTTTCCTGTAACATGCATACACTCTCCAATGACTCAGCCCAGACAAACTTCCTGAACAACTGATAACTAATGTTTAGTAATAGCAGATATCGTTCTCTTCCACACATTTGTCCAGTTTCCCCTTGTACATAACACATAGTATGTTCATATATGACAAAATATAATTTTATACATATATAAAAACATATATCAAAATAACATCCTGTGATAGACTTTTACTGCTTAACAAGAAGTTTCAAACCTGAGATCTGCCAGTTTCATTTAATATTCCCTATTTCTGAATCAGAAGGGTCACTAAGCAATCTAACCCCACTCACATTACCTGTGACATTACAAATATTACATGTGGGATCTGCTTCTCTCCCTTCCAGCCTGAAGAGTTGAAGTCTGTTGAGCTGATTTTTCATCCAGAAGTCATTGCATACCTCTGACCTTTTTCCTTCCATTTTATTGTCTCATTTGGAGGTAGGCTTGGTGGAGGATTAAGTGGAAAAGAGAAGTACAGGATGAGAAGCAATATTGCAAGAGTACACAATGTGCCAGATATAGGTATACTCTGAATTTATGCAGTGATCCAGGGCTGTCTGTTCTGGACTCTACCATTACTGTGCACTGAGCTGACAGTAAAACAAGTGACTGCAACAAAATCATAGAATCACAGGATGGTTTGCATTGGAAGGGACCTTAAGGGACTAGTTCCAACCCCCTCTGCCGTGGGTAGGGACATCTTTCCCTAGACCAGGTTGCTCAGGGCTCCATCCAGCCTGGCCTTGTCTATGTGCCATTCCTCAGAAATATGGGAGGACAGACAACACCTTGTGTGCAAGATGGGAGTTGTTCCCTCCATATACACCTTGAGCATCACTTACCTGTCTACACAGAATTTCAATAACTGTTCAGTATCATGAAGACCTTCTGCAACTATTTACAGCTTGCCTTGGTTATTGCATCATGAGCACTGAGGTATCAACAACAAAACAATTTAAAGGGTAGCTTTTTTTTACAATAGTGGTACTGGTCAATAGTCTGGGTGTTAAACTACTTACTTTCAAGTATCCTCAACCCCAGATATATACAAGAAGCCTAATTGAACAGTTCTGGTCTCTAGACCACTTCTAAATTTTTAAGAGTATTGAAGGGTAAGAAATGCTGTGCGAACTTGTGTTCATGCTGGAAGTTGAGTGTTTCTACATAAACAAAGAGGCTTTGACTCAAGGGTTTTATTCCCCTTTCTTTCCATAAAATATAGACAGCACTTTAGATGCTGACTAATTTTCTTTCCAGTCTAAACACCCCCTATTGTATGCATCACTGAGGTATGAATAGAGCTATACAAACAGTGATTGTTACCACATTAACTTCTCTGAGATGAATTTGCAAGATGACTGGTTTATGGTTATCCTGCACACTGATGTGTCTTAGAAAGCCACAGAGCCAAGAAAACTGAGTTTTTAAATGTGTATTTTCAGCCAGTAATAAAGAAGATGATAAGTTTAAGATTCTAATGAGTGTATGGACCCCTGCACATGCAAAGTTAACATCCTACACAGTGGAGTCCTGCTGGGACAGAACCCTGGAAATATGTGCTGTGATAACTCGAAAAATTTGTCATCATTCCATCTCTGAGAGAAATTTTATATAGTAGACCTTCACTGTGAGTTAATGAGCTGATTTAAGCTATCTAATCCTCACACAGGAAACACTCAGTTCTTGTACCTCAGTCCAACATAGTTAGCCTTCCCTGTCTTGTGGCAAGCCTTAAATCTGCAGGCAGTTTTTTGACCACTAGACAGTGCTACCTTAATGACAAATGTTTTAACTTTCACACACTGATTGATTTGAAAAGGTTTTCTTACGCAGCTTGATGGCAATAGTCTTATGGACACTTCTTCAGGTGCAAGACAGAGGTATATGAACACCTCTATATACACACACCAGAGGATCTCTCCTCTCCCTAACCTGTTACAGCTAAAACCCAACAGTTTTTATGACAATGATGCCGTCTTCCTACGTATTTTCTGAAAAGCATGGTATTGCATAGTATGAAAGGCATCTTCATGCATACTCTGACTCTACTTTTGACCTTTGAAGCTGACTTTCGATAGTTTATTATTAAAAGTGACGTGAGCTCAAAATTAATGCTCTAGTGCGTTCCATGTTAAAAGGTGTTTGGAAAAATGGGGCATAAACAGTTGGGAAAGTCAACAACCATATTGGTGTTGCATCACTTATTAGCCACTATGCTGCACTTCTTACACCCCTGTTTTTTTCCAGTCATCTGTTAGGTTTGGTCTTATTTAGCTGCACCACTTTGGAAACAAGGGTCCATCAGAATTTCATGGAGAAGCATTTTCTGAACAAATAAAACTGTTTCTTGTACATAAGAGGTGGGAGAAAATGGTGCTACCTACCTGAATGAGAGAACTGTAGCCATAGGTGACTTAGGCGACTTTATTGCCATGTGGCACACACTAGACCTGGCTACAAATGACTGTTAAATAAATTAACTTTGTGTCTTAGGGGGTTTGAACAGCAAATTTTCCAGCCTAAGGAAACAAAACAAAAGACTATCTTAATGCATGTGGACACCACTAGGAAATACCAGGACTTACTTATTCTTCATACCTCTTCTTTAACAGACCAGACATAATGGAGTCAAAGCTACTTTCATTTTCATACATAAGGGAATAGCCCATAATCAAACTGACAGCAATAGCTTTTGAATGTATAACTGCATCATTTAAGTGGCAGCTCAAAGCCCCTGTTTATTAGATAATACCTGCACTGTCAGTCTCAGATACACTGAGCAGAAACAATTTCTTAGCATTACTCTTTTGGTCATCTTAAGGAAGATGTTGCAATAAAAATATCTGTGCAGTAGTAACTGCTATGTAGTGGTGACTGCTGACCTCACAAGATCAATCACCTCTGTCTTCCCAAGAAAGACCAGTGGAGACAACACTTAGAATTTGATTGAACAACACACATTACTTCTAATATGAAGGTAGAGATCAAACTTCCTAAAGAAATACCATGAAAATACGCACTCTCCTCTCTGCAACAGAACCAGTGAACATCACTTGTCTTCCAAATCAAAGACAGATAAGCCAAGCACTGTCTTTCCATTGCAGTCACCTTCAGGGATGTCTCCTCTCATGGCACAGTTATGCAGATAGCTGCCTAAAGGATAAATCACTGCAGTCCATATGAGGAGTGAGGGGAAAAGCATTGCATCCTTATTTCCCTCAGTCTCAGCAGCAAAAGAATGGGTGCTGAGATTTTATCAATTATTTATGCAGCTGCCATTACTTCTTCTGCTCTTTATTCCCCAGATTGAAATACCTCTCTCTCTGGACCAAACCCTATCTTCAATTATTCATTCAATTGGGCAATTTTTTTTTCTCTTGCTCATTTAAATTCTTTTGTGTTTGTTTGTTTGAGTTGAACTGCTGGAACAGCAGTGATTTGTAGATTAGATAATACTGAGTTTGAACATTAGCCAAGAGCAATAGGGTGACCTGCAAAGTAAATCATCCAGACTTGGCAAGGAGGATGGGCAAAGGATATTGTTATGCCTGCCACGGGCTTTGTATCATATCATAACCATGCTAGCCTGATCCATTTGGATAGTGGCACCCGTAACAACTGGATAACTAGCCCAACTGAAGTACCTGTGCAGCTTGCAGAATTCAGAAGTTACAGTGACCTCTGTATATGCAGCATATAAGTCCCAGATAATTACACAAGTAACAAGTAGAATACCCAAAGAAGTGTGCCAGACAGTTCCCATGCTAAGACTCCAGGCTAGAGTTCAGTCTTTCATCTTCAGAAGAAATTTCTTATTTTGCTAAGAAATATGATTAAAACTAAATCAGCTTTTTTAAAACTAGCTCTACAAGCATGTCCTCATTTCCAGCCTGTATTACAAAATGCAGGGTACTCTAAATTAGCAGAGAAGCTAAATAAAATGAGAGAAGGATTTTAGTTTCATTTTAAGCTGTCTGCACATCTTCTCTAGAAATCTCTCTTTGAGTCGCTGAATTTTATACTGAACCTGTTACACTGTTAAGGCCAAAGAAACATCATTTATCCATCTTTTTTGAGGTTATGCATGCTATCTTTAAATAATGAAGGCATAATTTTTTTAAAAATACTCAGGAAATAATTTTTCTCACTTCCTTTCCCATGCTCTGCATGTAGCTTGAAAAATCTTGTTATTCATACACAACCATTTTGTCTCCTATTTCCACTAAACAAGACATTAAGTCAACTAAATGTAGAATGTGAAAGTTGTGAAATGAGAAGGAAAAGCAGCAAGAAAGCTAATGACTGTCATTACAAAGACAGCTGTTATGCAATAGTTAATTATGGAGATAACAGTGGTGACACCATGCCTACAGCTGAATCAAAAGGCTTCAAAAAGGCAGATTTTTTTACATGAAGTTCTGGAAATTTTAATACACAATATATAAGCAATCCTTCTCATATTAGATATATTAAAAAAAACCAAAACAAAACAAAAAAAACAACCAACAACAGAACCTGTCTGGAAGTCTCATTGTCTTCGAGATTTTGTTTAGTGGCAATTTCTTACCATGCTGCATAGCCAACAAAGCAAAATTTCTGTCTTCTGGCCTAGTCTGCATGATAATACTCTACTAAGCAGAATTTGTTTTCCCATCCAACATGGTCCGGTGGAAACATACTAGAAGGGTTTAAACTCTGTCTTATGCTAATGAATTCTCTGCCTTAGATCCACTGCACCCTGCAAACATGCATTTTCCAATGCTAAACACTGAGATAAATTGGTCAGATAACACATATCAACACACAGATGGCACATAGCTCTTTGTTGACAGAGCATTAGCCACTGCTACACCCAGTGATTCAGTATTTGGAGAAGACCAACTACAAGATGAGAGAAGGCTGGTTGAAACTGAAGCTGAGGTAGGTGAAATGATAGTTACACCATCAGCAGCCTTATTTTTTAAAAAACCCATCTGCATCTTCTGGCTGACAGCTGGAATAGATCACCCTTCCTTTCTGACTGCCGTGAGTATCTCCTGGGGAGAGGAAGGAGGGGGCCAGGGAGGAAGAAGTGCTGGTTGTGTAGAAGACAAAGTCTCACATTCAGTCTGTTAAATAAATATCCGACACAAACCTCATCCACAATTCTTTGCTTTGTTTCTTCTATAAAACTGCATGCAGTAATTAAAAATAAATGGGGAAAGCCACACACAAGGCAATCCAC
The DNA here is from genome assembly GCA_013398275.1 of Promerops cafer. Taxonomy (NCBI): domain Eukaryota; kingdom Metazoa; phylum Chordata; class Aves; order Passeriformes; family Nectariniidae; genus Promerops; species Promerops cafer. The sequence continues at coordinate 958,745 of VZSE01015514.1, forward strand.
TGCACTTCCGCCTCAACAAGGTGGGAAGAAAAATCATGATAGATATTAGGTACCCTAGTAGAAGGTAATAAAGAAATATGCAGGGCAACATGCATAGAATACAGAAGAATATGACAAATGAATTGAAATGCTCACTAAGTGGTCTGCACTCAAATAAAATTATTTGAACCATTAATTCTACAACAAAGCAACATTAGCCAGACATTAAATGCATAGGGACTTGTATAGTATAAATCTGATGCAGAAAATAAGTAAAGCCAAAACAGATATATTCATATCCGTTAAATTGCTTCTACTTCACACACTTGGTTCAAATAAATCTGTCTTTAGCTTGTATCCCAGATAATTTTTTTATAACTTTCAAGGTGTTATTAATATGGCTACTACTTTTAAAAGTTGCTTTTATGCTAATAACCCATGTAACTAAAACTGCTTTCCAAAAGGTTCAGTGGGAGCATCAGTACATAAGTGTGGCCTAAGACTAAGTGTGTAACAATTACCTTCTCCTGCACATGACTTGAAAAGTATTAAAACAGACTCACTTCAAACACCAAAGTACAACAAGCCCTGTCCATCCTGATGGGACTGATGTATTTTGTGTCACTGCTTGATTATAGCTTAAACACTAGATTAGTCACTACCACTTGGAAATTATTTTATTAAAGAGTTTTAAAGGTCTTCATCTAGTATCTGTCACCATTAGGTACTTTATGCAGTTGCATAGATAAAACATAAGCAAAATACCCTCCAACCTTATTTGATTACAGCAGCACTCAGCTTTTATAAATAAGGAGAGAGAAAAGACAAATAATTTACTCTAAACCCTCAGCAGAACAGGGGGTATTTCTGAAACTGATAGTGAAGTCAAAGGGCTGTGATTGCAGTGCATTCATTTAGTTTCACTTGATTTGAAATTCTGCCTTTTCTCCTTTTACAGAAGAAGCAGTAGCTCATGCAGTAACTTCTTGGAGTTGCTGAGCCCAAGGCCATCAAGAATAACAGGTCTGGGTTCTTAGTGTCTTGAGGAAACGCTCCATCTAATTTTGAGACTTCTTCCACATGCAGTGTCCCGGCAGGTTGTATGACTGTTAGCACATCTCTCCCTCCTCAATGAGTCAGATCCATGTCTACCCTACTGGAGCTCAAGAGTAGCTACTTATTTCAAGCTGCCACTTATGACAGCTTCACAAGAACATGGTGATGTGAATTAGAAAGGTTTTCCCTCTTCCCTGCTTTCCCCTCAGGCAGTAATTCCTTCCTACAGAGAGAGAGAAGAGTGTTGGATGGATCTAACATGCCCATGAAATACTACTGCAGGCAGCACTTTGTTTAACTTCTGCATGCTCTGAGGGTGACTGATGGACATTTTGAATTCCATGCTGAGAACACTTTGTATTAATTATGGTGCTGCCAATTAACCATTGCTATGACTTCAGTGGATATATGCTCAGGACCTTTTCATCTGTAAGGACTTCTATGCTGTGGTTTCAGCTGACCATTAGAACAGCAATCCCTTCAGAAAACCTCAAAAGACAGTCTCTTCATCCCTTTTAAATTTTATTCTGTAAATTTAATTCCAGTTATTATGTGCATTGACAATAGCCTTTCTATGCTGTTTGTTTATAGAAAGTGACATTACTCTCTTTGAAAAAACAGGAGGAGGAATTTGTGGAAATAAATGTGCTGTGGCAGGGGACCACTTAGGAGTAAGGCTCCTTCACACAGTGCAAACAGCTGTACAAGGAGCTTGCTGAGGGACCGAGTCCTTCACAACTGCAAACCACCAGCAGGAAGCAGCCTCTCTGTAAGGAAGTGATTAGGTATTTATATCCTTCACTGTGGCCAGTAAACAGAATTAGTGTAACTTGGACCAAGTTTTAATTATACAGGAGCTTAATGATCTAAGCTGTTGTGGGAGGAGAACGTGGGGGAAGAGAATGAAGGGTCAACAAAGTGCATCTGTCTGTTTTCTCTCCTTCCCTCTTCAGAAATGGCATTTACAAGGCTGCTTTTCTGGGTTTTTCAGGGTATTTTTTGTTTAGTCCAAGGAATATTAGATTCATAATTGGCTCCTGAAGAAGGGAAAAGCAAGGTGATGTTCAGTCATATTTCAGAGTACAACTTCTTACCAGCCTGTAAATCACTAGGCTTAAAACACCAGCAACCTCATCTCTCCACACACATCCTCAAACCTGCTAGGCAGGTGAGAAAATCCTCTCTGAATGGCACCTGACCACACTCTGTGAGCTGACTAAGTTACTCTGCTGCCCTGACCAACAGCACCACTTGACTGTCTCAGTGAAGAAGCAGCGCTGATTATATTACTGGCTGCTCTAATTAAAGCTCTCAGAGAGAATGGGTCAGTTCCTCCCTGTCTGAAAGGAAACTAATCTCCTGCATACTTAACTTCAGGAGCTGTAATACAATTACATTTGACTCCTTATTTCTCATACATCTTCACAAATTGGAATCATACTGAGGCAAATTGAATTAACATTACTGTTTCGTGTCAGCTACCAGAAAAAGCTCTGAAAAACACACAGGTTCAGTCTGAACATTTTGATCCTTTCTGATTTTCTTGTGCATAGAGGGAACACTTCATGAAAATACCCAACACTTAGCTTGCCGAGGGATTCTCCTCAGTTCTTCTGTTGCAGCCAGCATGGCAGGGAATAAGAACACTTGCACTATAAAACTCGTATTTTGCATTTCTAAATGTAGTTGAAGTCAAGGCTTTGGCTGGTCTTCCTAGGCAAATGGAGTGCCTGTACAGGTTCAGATCTTACAAAAGTTAACTTACAGGAATTTCATTAGCCCCTGACATTCATTTTTAGTCTGGAAATAAGTAACAATAACCAGAATACATGCTGAAGTAGTTAAACTCAGAGACACCTGTTTTCAGTCACAAATACTGATATTTCCCTTTTTTGTCCTTCAAGTGCTAATTGCTACACCAGCTTCCAACATGACTCCAAACTGGCAGAATACACATTATTGTCATAAACAAAAAATAGTGTCACCACATTTTAGAAAAAGGCCCTTGCATGCACCACTTGCATTAAAATAAAATGCTTTTATGCAAATACATAGTTTGCAATGCCCCAGGAAAAAAGCAAAGGTGACCAACATCATAATGCCCATAGCGAAGCTGAAAAGCACCCTAACAATAAAGGTGATCTGAAATGTGATTTTAAGACAAACAACCTATTTTCTTGTACATGTGGACCGAGTATTGAGATAGCTTTAAACAGAAAGGTACAGCACAAAAAATTGCTATTTACTGCCATCCTTTTTCATCACTGGAGCTCATTATGATTCTGATTTATAAACCTCCCTGTCAGCAGGGGTAAACCACTGCTTTGTCAGCTCAATTGCCACTCACCTGACCAGAGCACAGTCCTGCAATCAATCAACCCTGTCAGGACAGAGGCACCAAGTTAACAGATGGAGGGGGATTTGAGTTGTATCAGTTTGCCCCATGAATGCTCAATTGGAGAAATTTTAAAACAGAATTGAATTGTTGTTCACCTGTGCCTGTGCTGAGAGGACACACGCTTAAGTACTTGCAAACAATATGCAGAGCACAGATGTGTGGGCAAGGCATTGAGGCATAACTCAGATAAAGGTTACACAGATTTAACAGCTGCAATTACAAAGCAGCTATTCAAGCACTTAAGTGCTCCTCACCTTCTGCTGAGAGTGCAGAACACAGCTTCATGGTTCCTACACTTCTATTGAAATCAATTTATCAAAGGTGTGGTTTTCTTTTCAAAATGGCTGGTACTGGTTTTCAGCCTAACAAGGAGTATCAGACTATGTGGTTAAAGCAATCTTAAAACTGAAGTTACCTTTTTTAATGCAAAGAGATTGATAAGAAAACAAAATACGCCACTTGTACTATCAAGCAGATAGCATTATTTTTATATTCCAGCTGATCATCATTTAAGGAATGATCAGATGGATTCAAGTGCCAAGAGAAGAAAAATCTCAGGTTACCACACTTGAATACACAGTCCCATACATCATCATCTGTCAGTCAGATACCATAGAAACCGAAGTTTTGTTCAGCGTGAAAGAAGTTTGGTACAGCAAAAACCTGTTTCTCTATGCCTAAAGATAAAAAAATGAAATGTCAAAAATAAATCAGAGAGAGAGTTTTATTCTGTAAGAAACTATCTACCATTTTAAGCTAGACTTTTGCAGTTTATCATTTTGAACTAGACATCTTTTGCAATTAAATTGGCATTCCTTTAGACTATGCTGTTGATAAATATAATTTGTGAATATTCTACATACTGTTTCTGCAGATTCCAATTTCTTCACTAACTGAAGCAACAGAAGGGAACATCACTTACCTAGCATAAGTGCCACACCAAGAAATGTCAAGGAAAAGAAATTCTTTAAAAAACCCACATGAGGTTACCTCCTTTCACATAAGGCACAGAGACCCACCTTCTTACAGACCTCGTTACATAAATTTACGCAGAAACCATACAACAAAAAACAATGTCATCAGTTCCAAATGTCAGCTAATCCCATAACACCACAGTACAAAAAAAAAAAAAGACCCAAAACTGATATTCTTTACTCCCTGAAGAGCACATGCACAGGGGTTTTGTGCTAACTCTGCTGTGCCTATCAGTCACATGCACCAAGAACAGGGCTTTTCAGGGTTTTCATTCTCGCACGTAACACTGCTAGTGCAAATCTGGAGGGCGATGCTTCAACACAAAGCAGTCAGCAATGAGTACATGTGGGATTTACTATATTTCATGACTCCCATTCAACTCCAGTGAATGGCAGTTTAAAAGGCTGCAGTCACATGGAAAAGTGCTAAGATGAGAGAGCTAGAGAGCTACAAAATGGATTGCTTCATATCATGGAAAGAGTTTTCACGAACAGAAAATCCCAAAGTGAGTTATTTAACTCTGCAATAGTAAGCAACACTTGACCAATATTTCCAAACTACTGATATGGAGTCAAAAGGAAGGTTTTAACTAACACAATTATAAGGTTCTAGGCCTTCATTCAGATGCAAACAACATGCACTGAACCTGTGTAAAACAAAACATATTTGTATATTCTGTGGCTTCTGGCTAAAATACTTCTACATGTACCCACTTCACAGTCTAGCAGTGTGACTGGAAGAGAGACAGCTTATTTTAAATGAAACTGAAACAAGAGAGGAGGAGAAGGAACTTATTAAGCAGAAAATAGCATTTACCTACAAAAAACTTTTTCTTAAACAAGCAAATCTGTTCAAGAAGCTTAAAAAACAGCGGAGTCACTCAACTCTAAACACTGAATAAGGAAGAAAAAACAAAGACCATTTGAAGAGAGATCCTCTGCCATTCCCTGCTACAGTTATTCTGTTCGCAATGAATTGGAATGCTCTGTAGTACATAATAAGATGGGAGACTTGGAAAATGTGACTATGGTTTCAGAATACCCATCAGAATTATTTCAGGCAGCATTTTTAACACAAGAAATAGAGATTAAAAGCAGGTCAGTGTAAAGATTTCCAATTATTTTTGGCAACTCATCCTTTATATGTGTTTTTCAGAATGAAGCCTTTTTTCTAATTTCAAGAGTTTTATCATAACACTTCAAGCAAAAACTTTTACTCTTCAGGAGAACAAATGTGAGAGCATCAAGTATTTGACTTTCCTTTACAGAAACTATTCACCAAACTGAAACTTCACTCTTCGAAGCTGTTTGCTCTACAACACACTTTAACAGAGTTACTTTAACTCTGTTAAGGCCTTAACATGACATGCAGGGCCAGATGCCCGGAGCCACCAGGAAAAAAGGATGCTGCACATGTTAAAACACAAACCAGAGAAAGAGGGTAGGATGAGAAACAGGACATCACTGGAAGCAGGGCTTGTTTCTGGAGAAGCACCCAGTCAGATCATCTCAAGGTAAAAGCCAGTAAAACAAAGACACAAGCAAGCATTAAACCATGCATTGTCAGTGCCACTGCACACTCCTCATATCACACAGACCTCAAGAATCAGGGAAGTTGTCCTGCACATGAAGTGTTTACAGCACAGGCTTTTTCCATTACTTTTCCTTTAAGTTGAGGGGGGTCTGGAAACTACTAGAGTCAAATCAGGAGGAGTGGAATCACCATGAGTGCTACCCATATAGGGTGGGTCTTTTGAGGTCAGCAGAACAGTATTTTCCAGGGAAGGAGTTTCAGACAGTTAGTCATTGGTGATAGTGCAGGACAGCAGGCTAATTACAGCACTATTTCTGCACAGCAACTTTCTGTCTCCTTGTAGAACTCTGTAATGAGACAGCTGGCACCATTTTTAAGGTACCCAAGGTGAGAGAAGATAGCTGTTTTGTGCTGCCCCTACAAGCACAACAAATATCACAGGGGCCTTGGAAACCAGGGTTAAGAAAGGAACAGAGTAAATTTCTGTAAGATTTCCTGTTCAGAGGATAAATGGCAATCTTAAAATATATTAAAGAGAGTTGCTTGATTGGCAATCCATGTTCTCAGCATGAATCCCTGCTTTTGACAACTATGCTTTGAGAATTTCACAATACCAGGGAGAAAAAAATGAGAAGTTGGAAAAAAATGACATGTTATACAACTCATCGCCAGTCAGGTACTGATCAAACTATAGAGTCAACCCACTTGAAGTAATAAACTAGCAAAACTTCACAGATGAAGAAAGATGAATAATTGTGTTTTAACACTTTTCAGCATGGAAAAGAGACCATTCTGATTTTCATTCAGGTAAAGAATCCAGACATTTGTGTAGGTTCTCCATTAATTTCAAGGACATAAACTACCATATAAGATATGCACTGAAATACCTCATTGAATTGGACCCCTGACTCCTGAAAAATTGGTAAGATTTTTTCTTTTCCCCAAAATTGCTCAGTCCTTCTTCCTGCCATCTTTTTCCAACTCCACACTGTTGTTTTTATACCCGTTCTATTCTGAGTGCTTACTCACAGGTTTCTATCAGGCTCATGACTTTACAGCATCCTGAATGGAAGATGTAAACTGAAGCATGCATGTACCAGCTAAACACCAATGTTATTTTAAACTCATTGTACAGCTTTGACTATACAATGATAAGCAGGTCAGACAGCATAAAGATAACAACATGTCCTATAGGGTTTCTTACAAAGTTAAGATTTTAAGAACAAAAAAAAAAAATCCATAAAACTGCTTAGCTCACGTCTACAGAAACGTGAACCTGTTTACAGAAGGTTCTGACCTGTCTCATGGAAAGAACTTATCCATTAGTGAGCGCAGATTTTTACACTTCAGCTGCTCACAACTCAACTTCCAGCATCTTACCAAGAGAAACAGAAGGTTCTCTCATCCCCTCTGTGACACATTGCAGCAGCTCAGGATCATATTTAGTGTCTTAGCTTTATGGCATAGAACACTCTCCCCTTCATTCTAGCCAGGATACCTTCAGATACAGAAATCTAGGCTCTTCCTCTTTCCTTCCACCAGCTCATTCTAAGATGACAGGAATTCTACTTCTTCCTCTGCACACACACCTCCCTCGTGAATTTTAAGGGGTTTATAAGAAACAAGAAATATCCAAACTAAACAAAAAGTTTGGCCTTTGCTCAGCTGGTGCTCTGCACACTGTAAAAATTTTGCTTGAAGATAAGTAATTTTCAACTCATAATGAAACACCTTATCTATATCTGTTTTTTCATACTTGTGATGTTCAAGGAGTATGTTAGCAGCCTGTAGAAAGGAGACTTTAATAAAAACGCACCACAAAGATCTCTGAAATGTAGCTCGTGGGAAGGAGGGCCTTTGTTAAGATTTCACTATATTAAAAGAATGTCTTACCTGTGCTGTTTTCATAAACTGTTGTGTCCATTATGGAGGAAGAGGCATGCAAGATAACAAGGGAAAAATGTGAAGCCATTTCCTTTGGAAATGGATTTCATTCATTTGGGGGCACATTGCAAGATAGCCCTGGTCTGCCAGAGCCCGAGTGCACTAACACACCATAAATAGCTGTGACCAGCCTCAGCTGAGGCCACTCCACACCCTTGAACCCAGGAGGTCTATTCAAGCTCAGCCCTGGGCCTCCACTCCTTGCCTGGGCCATGTCAGACGAGTGCTGTTCTCCACGGCCATGGCTGGCCATTGAAGATCCTTGACTTAGACTCTGACCCACAGACTGTTTTCCTGGCTCGACCTAAGCCTAGCCTTATTGCTACGTTCCTGCTGGGTGATCACTGGACCTAATCCTAACCCTGACCTATGGACTGACTTCCTGGCTTGACCTTCAATCTGCCTATGGCCACGATATTGCATGATGATTCAAACTCTTGGTATTACTTGGTAAACACCTACAGATCTGTCCTGCTTGGCTATCATGGCTACTGGGGGGTGGGCAGGGACTAGTGAGGCCTATCCTGCTACTCCAGGGATCACCCTTGACTTCCATCTCCCCACCCCTTAGGGAGCAGCCCTGATCTCAACACAGTGTGTATGCACAACGCAGTACGATCAATAGGCGCAAAGCTTACTCTTACAAAGACAATCACAAGATGATTTGCTGCCAGAATACTCTCTTTTAGGAGAGCAAAACACAGGGGCTGAGAGTCCTTTGCTGCCTTGTTTCTTTAAGTTCAGCATTCCCTTGGTTCATCACATGTCTAATCTTTGTATTAGACATGCTTACCTTAATTATATGAAGACAACAACCATCAGAAATTCAAAGTAAAATGAACTTCAAAAGCTCGTGACACCAAAAGTCACACTCCTTCATGTGGAGTTCAATGCCCAAGCTCTGGCTTAGTCACAGACAGTATTACCTATAGTGCAATAAAGGCAACTTGCTGCAGCTTACCTGGCATACTTTTTGGCTGACCCATTAGACCTTTCTGTCCTGCACCATGATTAAAACAAATTCTTACTAACCACTCCACTGGGAAAGGAAGTCAATGGATGAGAATTAGCTAGAATTTAAATTAATTTGGAGAAGCTGAAGAAAAGTAATAGGTATGCAGTTGGTTTTAGATGAGGTTGTGGTACTAGCTGCTTTTCACTTCTGTTGTTGTAAAGGTGCATAACAAATTAGGGGGAGACATCTCCTCCATAAGGGAAGACAGCAGCACAAGAATGGAAATAAATAAAATTCATATGCAATTAATAGTTTTATCACTTTAAAGTAGATTTAGTGAACAACTTAGTCCAAAATACCAAAGGTAGAGTTACTTTTACAGACTTCAGGGATCATTTGTTACAACCAGAAATAAGATTTTCATATGTCAGACCATCAGTCACTGTCCTACTAGTACAACCGCCAGGAGACTTTCACTTGTACAAATGACCACATGGAAGTTTTATATAAGGGACATATATCTGCCAACTATAATATTTTCCTAAAATAAGGAAAATTTATTTGTACATTTAGAGCTATAATGGACTTCTGAAAAATAAAAGAATTTAAATTTTTTGGAAGTCTGTTTCAGGCTGCATTTAAGAAGCAGGCTGACTTGGGGTGCACTGACATAAAGGGAACTCAAAATAATTTTTTTAATTGTTCACCCTTTCCTAAGAGCAGATTGGAGCAGATTGATGGACTTTATAGTCTTGTAAGACAACTTAAGAAAGTGTTGGCCACCACTTGCATGAGATTTGGACAAATGATTTATTGTTCACTAAAATATAAAGGCCTTCCTTTTATGGGAAAGAAACAAACAAAAAACCCCCAAACAACCAAAACAAAAATACCTACCCAGATGAGTATGGAAACACAGATCTTTTTCACTACATACTTTGAACTATTCCACAAGATTACAAAACTCCATTTGAAAAAAAGATGCTATATGCAGCAAATCTACATACCAAACTATTAATTTTAGGGTAAAGATACTTAATTTTTAAATAAAAGTTATGTAGATTGTTTTGCAAATTTTTAGATCAATAACTTCTATTTCTTTTTACCCTCAGATTATGAAGCTAATTACAGAAATTAAAAAAAATATTATTTTGTACAATCTCTTCCTGCACTAGTTTAAACTTCATTACACAATATGATGAACTCACAGTCCTGTTTTCCAAAAGAAGGCAGGAAAGACCTGACCACAGCAGAAAGAATTTTGGGATGTAGGGGGCACAGGGAAAACAACATTATCAATCTCTTAAATACTGCAAGAAAAACAGGGATAGTGAAGCACATGCTGAGTGAAAGAAACAAGGCTTCTGTTTACCAATGAAGGAGAGAGTCATCTTCTTTTTCTTGTGTAATCTGTCAAGTAAGAAATGTTTGATTTGGGCAAAAGCCAGCAGTAGAAGAAAAAAGAGTGCTCACATCAACTTACGTGTAGACTTAGACTAACCTTAGAATGAGACTTCTTGTACAAAAATACCTGAAAACAAGGGACTATATGTCTCTAAATATCAAAACACTGATGTTTTGTTCATCACATTACCAAAAAAACTTAAAGTAATTAAACAGCAAGAAGCACATCTTTAGGACACACTTCTTAATCCACCTTATCACTACAATAAACCTGGAGCTCTTGTTCAGACTCCGTTTGGATCCCTGAAAGTTTTCTGCCTCCTTCTGTTCTGCTATCACTTAATTCTATTTTTTTCATAGAAAAAAGTGCAGTATGAGAAATACCCTCTGAAGTTTTTGACTTCACTACAGCATTTTCTAGATTCTAAACAGGGACAAGTTTTGTGTGATACTGTAAGGCAAACAGCCATGCTACACAGCTAGTAATTTAGCCAGCATCTCGCTATAACAGCATCTTTCCTCAGTTACCAGAAGACAAGCTACATCTTCATTATTGAGTTCTTCCTTGACCTGCATATTTTTGCAGTTTAGATTGACTCAAAATCAATTCTATAATTCCTAACAAGTGGGAGGAGCCTTTCTTCCCGATTTAACAAGAAAAAGAAAACTACTCCTTTTTAAAAATCATACTCAGTGCAAGATATGAGGTCAGCTGCAATGGGATTACAGTCACAGGGGTAAAAGGAATGCACAATCACTGCGAAATCCAGGCAGAATACAAGCCTTTGTACTAGGCATAATCTACGCATTCAGAGCAGACCACTTAACTGCAAAGCTCACATCTCCCCAAAGATTTTATCTGTACTGTGTACACTGAACCTTTCACAGACATACCTAATGATTCCACTTGTTCCCTGGAATAAGAATGATGAGGAGTCAGGAGATGCAGCTGCAGGGAAAATCACGCTGAGGTTGAGTGATCTTCCTTTAGGCAACCGAATACTGGTGATGGAAAAGAAAATGATGTGCCCATCTCTGACACAGCCTCCATGGGATGTGGGACATTCATGCAAGACAGAAATTTCCAGAGTGCTAATCCCAGACACTCACAGGACACCCATCAGTCTGGCTTAAAAATTCTCAACACACAGAGCTGCAAATGAAGTTGTGGAGAGGGAGGCATGCTTTGGACATGTAATATAGTATATGTGGGCTTTTCACATTCAGATTTTAAAGGCTTTTCAGATCAGCTATTTCAAGTTACCAAAGACCTTGACTTTAATTTCTCTGTATTTTGATTATCACCTCTAAAGTTAGGGCAATGCCCTTTGCACAACTAATGCAAGTATCTATGAGAGTTAGTTTTCATGGAACACTGTACAAAGTACACGGAAGAAATGTTCACAGAAATCCTGTCAGCAGATGTGGCACACTCTGCTGTAAATGTGGTCTAGCATTATGAAGAGAATGGGAATAAGAGAACCTCTGGCAGCTTTGCAACAGCTTCCTGTGAGTCCTTAGTCACCTAGACACACCTCAACATCTCAACCCTTCTATCTGCTCATGGCCACTGAGGGACACAGCTGTCTCCTCTTGCCCCACCGTGCCAGCTCCTCACTCAGGCCACATCAGGAATGGGAGGAGAAGAGCTTGTAAAATCTTTCAAGACGCTCAGATACCTTACAGGGTTATTTCTCCTGTTACAGGGTTATTTTAGTTTGTCTGGCTATTGAAGAACTTCTTGCCTCAATGAGGTAATTTGTATTTTTCGGGGGGACTAACTGGCATTCTTCTGTGTGAAAAATGTTTTACTATGAACATTATGTATCAATGTATATGAACAAAATACTGATTTTGTTGAGAATACAGGCTAAATATTTCCAGCTTTTATTACTGCATCAGATACAGCAGTATCTAGCCACTTTGGGATCACAGCAGTCTTGGGAGGGCTGATTCTCAGTTTTGCCTCAGAATGAAAAATAGGATATGATGATCTAAATAAAGATTGCATCAATGCCCACAATCAAGGAACCAAACTAAAATTGTTGACAGGAATGGAAAAAGACTGTCTGAACAATCCCCACACCTCTATTCCTGCCCCAATGACCTCACTAACTGTAATGTTTCAAACAGTTTAACTGCCACAGACTTTCACACACACACACACACCAAAAAACTAATCACAGGAGTCAGAGGAAGCAAAAGTTACAAATAATGGATTATACTGGATGTCTTCACTTGGTCATCACAGAGGCTCAGGCCTATGAAGCTTCTGTTACTGATAAATTCCTCCCTTAATACGTGGTACTCTGTTTAAATATAAAGCACTACGCTTTCAGTAAGACTTAAATTCATGCTAGGCTGGTGCAGATTTCCCTGCCAGTGCTTTCCCCAGGTGGGGATTCTCAAAGAAGCAGAACTCTCATTTCTCCTTTTCAGAGCTGGCGTGCCATTAGACTGACCAGAGAGCCACTCCTCAGCATCAGGCCTATGGCCAGGATACGTCACAGAAAGAACTCAGTCACTGCAAACAAGCTCTGGGTGAGTATCTTCCCACAGAATGAAAGCCTGGCCCATAAAAGATAGTGGGGAGGATTTATGCAGTGAAGCTCCAGATTCAATCTTCTCAGTCTTCCCTACAAGTAAGGAGCCCACTCCCTTTTGACAGATGTCACCAGTTTTGAGGACTCTCATCGAGTTAAAAAACAAAAATTAACCCCATCCCAGAAGAATCACAAGTAAAAACTCTCTCTAGAGTATGTTTTAGTACCTTTTTAGATAGAGGTAATATAATTTTTTAGTGCAGTTGCTAATGCAACACACCAAAATTCTCAAAGTAAAAAAAAAAAATTAAAAAAAGAATCATTGCATATTTCTAGAGTACAAAGAGCCCAGTGTATTATGTTTTCACAGACTTTACGTGTATTCGTGTTAAAATTTTCCCTTCATACAGGAGATTCCAGTCCCACAGTCTTACCACTGCTGTTTGAACGGAAGCTCCAGTCTTACTCAGCATGAGCTGTTTGGTTTTGTTCAGAGAAATAAATCTAATAGGGTAACATGCGCCTTGTAGACACCGATGGCACTACTGAATGTAAACATCTGGATTTACTTTATATTTTCAGTAAAATTACACATTTTATTTCTGATTCATTAGACAGTAAAATACAACGAAAACAGAGCTCCAAATTTAAGCGCATTTGCTGTACTTTTAAGAGTATTTTATTAAGAAATGTACCTTGTCTCTCTTCCTTCCCCACCAACTACTTTCCTGTATTTATCATTTCTACAACAATCATAACCAAAATCAAATAATTTTTTTTTTTTCACTTTAAAGGAATATTGTATTGACACATTTTAACCCTGAATGCCTTTGTTTTTAAAGCCACTGGAAGGGTTCTGCTCATTAAGGTATGTTAATCACATGCTGTAAATCAGCAGTGGAGGGGGGAGTGTTTGTAAGTCTCTTTCTGCCCCATATACAAATGGGGTTTCAGTGCAGGCTAATGTAAAGCAGAGAGAATAAGCTGTTAAAGGCTAAAGTCACTCTGTGCCATATAACTCGGGAGCAGATAGGGACTAGCCAGACAACAATATGCAAGCAAGAAACTACAGAACTATAGAATTAGTTGTGGACTGGTTTTGGAAGCAAACTCTAAATGGTGGCACTGTCAACTGTTCAGCCTTTCTGCCGTGCCACGTTAGGTTTATATTTAAGCTACCTATCCACCTGCACACAACCAAAAACAGCAGCCTAAAAGCCAGCCTAAAATCAATCCTACTTCTAGCATTACTTGCAAAGACAGCTATTTTGTGAAATTCTGTCCCCACAGGTACTCTGCTGTCCAGAAATCTCCTCAGGGCCTAAGGGCCATGTTTCTGGACAATGTTTGCAGAGCACTCAAGCACACTGTTCCCTGTGTCTTGGGTAACATGAGCCTTTCAATTTGATCGAGTTACTTCTCTTACAGATGGAGACATTTATAATTTGTTATTGTTATTGTTAAAACAACTGAGGTTTTGAAGGCAGGAAAAAGCCCTTATGGAATGACATTTCTGAAACATGACCAAGCCAAAGCCACCAAAAATAAGTCTGGCCTGTCTGCAAAACAAAACTCTTAGTCTGTCTCAGTCCATTCCCTGTGTTGCAGCTACGCTTCCGGCATATGAACTCACCTTGTCACTTAATCACAAGAGGGAAAACAACCTAGACACCCCCAGGTCAGTAGTTGAACCCCAAGTAATTCACCAAACAGTCTGGAAAACATTAGGAGAATAAGGTTTTATCCTCATTGTATTCCTATTAAAAACAAATATACACAGAGGGTGGGGTTTAGAAAAAGAATCTAAACAGCACAGACTGCACACAGTGACTTCAGCCACAGGACTCCAGAGGTTTATGCCAACAGAACTGGGGGACAACACGAGACCAGCTGACACTCTCCAGACATTTTCAGGGAGCCAGAATGTGAGGGATATTGCTAAGATGGCCATGCAAAACTCAACAAAGGTTCAGACTATTGTAGTTTCCTTCAAATAGTTAACAGCAACCTTTCTTGTTAAACACCTCTTTCTTAAGTAACTATTGGTTAGAAGTTCATCAACAACTAATCAAACTGTGTAGTACAAAAATAATTACATCAGCAGACCAGAGTGGCACCTGAAGGGCACTCCAAAGACAAAACACTGTCCCCTTTTTCCCTTACATCAAAACCACACAAAACAGCAATTATGGGGAAACGATGATAAAGAGAAAAGGAAGAGATCTTTGAGTCTTTCTCTGAAGGATCCCACACAGGATATTTACTTGGCCAGATGATGACTATGGAGAGAGAATTCCTGATGTGTGGGTCTCAGCTAGGAAAACCTTCCTCTCTCCTACACACCCACACGTCCACTTTATGCGACTCTTAAGCACGCTTTGGAATGAAAAAATAAGAATTATGGGTGAAATATTTGACATGAACATACACTCTTGGCTTACACAAGCCTCTTGATGGATTCTCAAGAGTAAATATGTACCATGCAATTTTCCTTGAATAGAAGGAAATGCCAGACACTTACACAGTGATCAAGCTACCACTGAACCTCTCTGCCTCCACTGAGGAGAGCTGTATATTTGAGACTTGCAGAAGAGGTTTGGTTGTCAGGTTTCAAGCTGTGTGCTAGTAACCATTGAGAACTCCACATTTATCCTGCAGATCTTATCTGATATAATGCCTTTATTTCTCATTCCAAACATCGGCAGCAACTGAAGGAGTCATATATGAGGACTTCTTGACAGCTGTTTCATACTGGTATACCAGTGCTGAGTGTGACTCTCTCACACTCTGCATGGATACCAAATCATCATTTCAGGCTTCCTCCATTTTTTTTCAAGTTAGAAACTTTGAACCTAAGAAATTAACCAGAAGATAAGTAGGACTAAGGAATTATGGCATCTATACTAATAAGAGAAAAATAAATATCGTCATGTCTCTCAGGGCTGATAAAATCTATTTGTGTTCAAAGTATTAAGAGACCATGTGAGGCATACAGTTGTGGAAGAGCTGTGACATGATTGCAGCAGTTTTTACTCTGTATTGAGCTTAAATATCCTGTGAACCTAGTGGCCTTTCATTGAAAACACTCTGTTTATTCTTTTTGGTCTGAGAAGCCAGCATTCACAGCAATTCACAGCAAGTCATACGACCTTCAGGAGAATGAAGAGCTGATATTTGCACTTCATCATCATAAGTCAGGAAGGATGACTCCACTTCCCGATTGCCAAATTTACCATAAATCCCAAAAAGTAACTGTGAAAAACAGAAGTTCCAGGAGCTCAGGTCTTCCCGAAAATTTATCACAATGGAAAAACAAAGTAGTTTACCCTTTTCCACACCCACACTCCAAAGGAAAATAATATTCTACCTACTGATCACAGAGCTCTGCCAGCTGGTCAAGCCATTCTATTGTTCTACTCTGGATTGCTTTCCTTGCTGGGTTTTAGTCTTGGAGAAAATTCATCACTGAAAAAAACATGAAAAAAATTCTCTTTCATTTATGTTCAGAGAACATATATGCATAGGCCGATAGGAAATTTAGACCCATGATTATAGTTTAATACAACACCTTCTCAGATGGCAAACTCAGAAAAGACTAGTCTGTCCCACATGGTCCCCTCATTAGTTCCCTTACATAATTTTCCTTTCATTACTATTGCAAATTATGGAGCAATTTGGTATGGAGCATGCATCCACAGGCACTAGAGTATCTGAGTATCACACAGACTTGATAGGATGCATGGCATTCCTAAATACTTTTAATCAAATGTACAAAAAGAAAAAAAAAAAAACAACACTTCGTCTGGTAGAAAATAATCAATTGAAAACATATGCTTTGCTTTTTCAGATGGAATACTCCAATATGTGAAGATCAGTGTCTTTGGGAATTTCTGTTTCTGACCACTGTTGGACACAAAGTGAAGCATGCATATTTCGTGCTTGCATGTTTAATCCACAATAAGATTTCTACAAATGTATGCATCCTGTAAGAGCCACATATCAATCCAGATTCTGTCCCTAGTTACAAGGTTGAAGCTTCCTGAAGCTTGGCTAAAGCCATCCCTCAATTCCAACTACATAAACAGCTAATTATAGCCACATGTTGATGAGTGACAGATCTGTAAAGAAAGACTTTTGAAAAAAAAAATAAAATTAGTGGATAAATAAATGCTCAATTTCAGTGAGAAAGCATTCACTTTAATTTCAAGCTGTTGACTCAGTATTTTAGTACTGAACAGCAATGGCAGATGGCAATAACAATCATAACCAAAGAAATTGACCTAAAAATGCTTTTTTCTCTCTTAAATACTGAAACTACAAAACAGAATCTGCAGCTTGTTTTGGAAAAGCCCCATTATTTCTTAGTGGTTGTTGCCCTTCATGACAGTTACCTCGCTGTCTCAGGAAAGGCAGGAGCACACCATCATAAAGTGTTTGAAATTTACTGGTACAAAAACAAAACTTGTCGAGATAGTACCATCAGTCACCTAGATTTTAACCCTTGCCTGTTTGTTTCTTTCCTAAAGAATGCAGTTAGGCAACAACACAAGGAGTTCCTGTTTTAAAATTACTATTTGCACAGTCTGATGGAAATGTAATGATGGGTCTGTGCTTCTGGTAATTGTGGTTTACCCTGTCACAGTAGTTTTGCAAGGGATGAAGGCAGTGGGGGGTAAGTGGGGAGGATGTGGCCACCCTGTTAAAAAACAAAGCAGTGGGAAGCTGTCCACCTGACTGAGGATGCTTCTCAGAATAAGTGACAAACTGCTGAGATTCACTATAGAGCCCTGTTTATTTCTCTCATGGAACTGGTAGATATTCAGTGCCATCCTCACCCTCTCCCCAGCCAATATTTCCACCATGTACAGTAAGATCTTGCTGATCAAGAACAGAAATAAAAAGCAAGTCCAGATTTTGAATGTAAGTGTAATGCCCCACTGCAAACAGAAAGGTGTGACTGCATCCTTGATGATTAGCATGGCTGGATTCCCTTACCTTTAGATAATCATCAGGGTGAAGCATGAACTTCAAAAAGGTGATTGAGCCACTCTCAGCCACAGTTTGGAACTGCCTACCTATCTCCTTCCACCATCTGAGGAGAGGGGTAGAACAATTTTCATCTGAAGATATGGCTCTCATTTTGGGGGGCAGAAACTGATCTACCACACTGACACCACAGCCAGGCCAAGTCAAGGTTCTCGTCTGAATTGTTGCTTTTGAATGAGCAACAGTGACACGTGAGATACTTTGGCATAGATGCCTTCCAGAACAGTTCTGTCTAAAAAAAACCTCACCTCAATAATGCTGAAGCTTTCTGCCCAGAATATTTGAATAATCCTGAGAGAGCTCAGGACTCAGGACCCAACTTTCAATGAGTCCTCTTATTCTGTTAGTAAGGCATTTATTAGTGTAGCTGTTTCCTGCCTCTGGAACAAAGGGAAAAACAGTAAAGCATAAGAGAGACCCTAAAATCTATTAGCATTTGACATTAACTGCATCAAAATGATACTATTTTTTCAAGGAATAACCTCTCAGCCTTGCAGCATCAGAGCCTTTTTTGGCAGCACACATAAAATTCAGATTTCACAATGGTAAAATGGCACATCTGCTTTCAGCTGCAGATAAAAGCACAACACAATTCTTCAACAATTCAGCTGCTGATGATTATTAGTATAAGCTTTTATTATTAGTATAAGCTTTCAGACTTCTAAAGAAAATGAACCTATTATCCTGTCTGTGTAGATTTGTACTATCTTCTCCATCTAAAAAGAAGAGATTTCTAAATATTTCTTTTTTTTAAATTTTATATTGTTGCTGAGAGACAAACAACATACAGTGAAATCTTATAATGCTACAATTGTGTTTATAATTGCTGCCATATATTTTCACTGTTGTTAAGTGTTTCAATGAATGCTACCTCTAGTATTTGGGGCAGAAAGTAAAAAATCACCCTGTTTCATTGGTGAGGATTTTCGTATAGATAGATATTATCTATCTGTCTCATTCCCTGAGCTGACAGGGTCCCCATCTCTAGAAAGATGGCCTAAAGTGTTGTGAATATGCAGATGTTTCTGTTGAAATCCTTCCCAAGCATTTTGGCAGCTATGAAATAAATGCTCAGTGTGTTGTTTTTGATGGAAACCATATCTGACAGATGGATGAGCATCTTAACTTCATTCTCTGACACTGCTTTAGCCCAAATGTTTTTATATAATTTCTCAGAATAAGAGATAAGGACTTTGAAGAATAGAACATAACAGAACATCACACGCAATACGTGAAACAATGGTCATTTTTCTAATGACCACAGTTCAGAGGTTTCCATGAATTCATGTCTTCGCTACAAGAGCAGGAGACATTATTAAGTGAAGCTGACAGACTCCTAAAATTTGCCAGCTTGGTCAAAATCTTCAGAAGCTTTAAATAGCATTTATATTGTCAGCACCAACCAATAAAGTAAAATCAAATATTTAGTCTTCATATTTGCTTTCCAAGAGCTCATTTTCACATTTTCATAAAATCCACTAGCTACAGCACAAATGATCATTTTTGGAGCACTTTTCAATACCAGCAGGATGTCATCATAGAGGTAAATTGCAAAATAAAAATGTAACTAATTAACTTTGACAGTGCATTTATTTGATGAAGTATCATCTTGCACAGCACAGAGTCAGTTACAAGCACCTGCTGCCAGACTGAAGAAATCACTGTTAATCTGCTTAACTGTGAGGCTTCTTTAGCTTCCAGACTCCTTCTGATGCAGACTCGTGGGATCCCAGCAGTGGTATCCCCATGCCTAAAGCACACAGGCAGCAAAACCTTGCTTCCTTCCACAGTAAAACAGCAAATGGGTGTATTGATTAGGGAGAACTGTTCCTGCTTAGAACATGGAAGTGTAAACAGGATGGATTAATAGTGATTTGCAAAAGATTAAAAATGGGGATCACATTTAAATCTCTATTCAATCAATTAATATTTACAAAGCATGTTCAGTAACTAGCAAATGTCAGATTATTTACCTTTGATAAAGAGGTATCAAGGGGAGAGCCCTGTGCTGGGGCCCCTTCTGAAGGTTTGGCTCCCTGAGGCTGAGGGCCAATGTGGGCTGTCCATCACTAATGAATGCATTTACATTTAACACTGCACCTGGAAGAATCAGTATTTTCACTTACCCCCAGATGTGAAAAAAATAAATTACTCTCAGCAGATGCTGCCTGGCAACAAGGGATCTGCCAAACTAGAATCAGGTGCTTGAAGAGGGCACAGGCAGACTAATATCCTCCCAAGTCAAATAAGAAACCTCAAATGCTGCTGCTGCACAAAGTGCAGCCAGTGCACAAACACGATGACTGAGCAGCTGAAGCTCCATGCACGCAGGATGGTCTTGGGCTGAAGTAAAACCAGGTATTCAGTATGCAGCTGCACTTACACACCTACCCCAAATTTAGCTGCTTCCAGCCCTTTGCTGCCTATCTGAGGTTGTAGTGCTCCCATCTGCATTAAGCCCCAGATAGGTATCGTACACCCTTTCCCAAATCCTGTATCTGTTTGCTTTGGAAAGAAGACAAGCCTGCCCTGGGAAATAGTGGGCAACTGAACCAATGGACCCTCTTTGTACAGCACAAAACATTTACAGATCTCACTTGGAACAAGTTCCCACTAACTCATAAATTTTGGGGGCCACTTTTGTGACTGTGAAGAAGAATGTCCGTTTTCAGAAACTGGAGAGAACACCCTCACCTTGGTGGAGCACCTCCGTGTCCTGTGCTTTGGACTCCACTACCTTTAAACAAAAGGTTTTGGTTGTTTTACTGCAAAAGTGCCCAGAAATGCAGTGCTTTCTGACATTTTGCTGGCAACAACTAGATGGAAGAAAAATCTGGAACAGCTTCAGCACTTGAAGGACAACTCCCGGTCAAATGCCCCCATGGCAGTTTAAACAGCCCATGGTGTTTTCTGCATGAATGAACAATTTCATGGACTAGAAAGACCACATTTCACATCTTCACCCATATCCTGGGAAGATCACCATTTCTGGTCCAGACAGCCACAGGAGGTCAAGCCTCCAGTCACAGCCAGGCATGCAACCAAAATTGTAAGATTGCTACCAAGAACAGCTATCACAATTTCCCATATGCTGCATTAGCAAACAACTAAAAATGTGTTTCTTCTTCAACAAAGGAAGCTTGTCGTAGACATGAGACAAACTTGATCATGAAAAAATAAGGTAATTTTAAGATATTTTGTTCTTGGTTATGTGGTAAAAACATTGACAAAACAATCAAGGTAACAGCTGATCAGAGCAGAACAAAACCTTAATGTTAACAAAGCAAAAGCATCCCTTGGGGGAAACTAGTAAACATCTTCCTTTATATTTTTTTCATTTAACAACCAAACAGAAAAAACAGTTTAACACAGTTTATCTGTACTATTGCTGATATACCAGAAGTACACAAAGAAATTCAATTCAATACATACATAAAAATAAAACCAAAATATTCTGGGTTTTGTTTGTTTATGCCTTTGTTCCAGAGATGCCCAGATGAGTATGAGGGATAATGAAATGCTAGGAAGAAGTATCAAGCTTTGTTCAGTGAATTTTGATAGGACTGGAGGTATCAGACCAATTGAAAAATATACAAAAATTTAGTTAATTTTCATACAAAGCATTAATAAAGACTTTAATTAAATCTGGCACCCCTGAATGACCTAACCAGTTCTGCATCCACATCTGGAAAAAAGTGGGAATCAGACAGAGGAGTTTGATATATGTTAGTAAGTATTTCTATGCTCAAAATAAACCCAAGAATTTGCAGTCAGTTAATAGAGAACTGGTTATCAGCTTCAAGTGATTTGCTTTTGAAAAGGAAATGTTAAAACACTTTTTTCTTTTGCTAAAGTACTGCTTGATATAGTAGTAAAAGAGAGATCCTTCAGAAGAATGATATGATTAGTGTGGTAAGGGGTACTATAAGAAGCAAAAAACTGGGAAATAAATCTCAGTTTCATCTCCTCAGGGCAGCTGTACACCTGTATCTCCAGTCACCTCAGTGATAACATGTTGTGTACATGGAGGCCTCAGGGTCAATCATTTAAAAAGTAAATAAAATAATAAAAGTTAATGTCAAGCTCTGTTATCAAGCAGCAAGTTTGTTTGAGGATCACATATACACACACAAATACCAAAGTTTCATAATTATGAATTTCTCTCTCAACAGCTAATCTAGCCTACACAGATCAGTATTATCAGCCAGGATCTGAAAGCACATTTTGGGAATCTGATCACTGAGCAAGTGATCAGCCCCAAATCTAATGTTACACATAACTACTTCTCCTCAACCTCGAAGTTCAGCACAAAGCTTCCAGAGGGATTTTTCTGTCGCATTCTCAAACACAGTAAGGAACTGCCGTTCCACAGAGCTGAACTCCCTTGCCCAGTTTAGTCCATATTTTCATGCCGAGGAGAAAGACTCAAAACCCAGCAAAAGTATGCAAAAAAGCACCAGAAGGAATACTCGCTCTGCTAATCCTTCCACAGAAGCCACCAGCAGTGGAACATGAACAGTCAGTGACAGAGAAATTCCACAGCACTGCATTCCTTTACTCGGGCAAATTCTCACACAGAGAGACGACCGTAGGATGGTAACTAAGTGAATAACTGAAATGTTGCGTGCATTACACCATAAAATAAGATTAAAATAGTTATTTTTCTATACTAAAACTTGTAAGTATAAAAACGGAGGTACCCCCCAGTGGGAACAAGCAGCAATTGCTGGCTTGCTGGTGACAGGTCTTAGTTTGTCACAGACTTGCAGGCAGCACAGTGATGTGCTTGCTCTCACGCTACAAAAGCAATTATTTTTACAAAACCAGATCACTTTACATTCTGGAGCTATATAAATAATTAAGATTGAACTAAACTTGCCAAAATATGTAAGCACAACACTCTACAAAATTAAAGACTCTGCACTATGCAAGAAGTTTCAGCTCAGTGCACATACTGAAACCTCATCATTTTGTCCAAAGGATTTCTGAACCCTGAGGAGCTCAACTCAGAGCAGGAAGATCAAATGGCAGGAACCTGGGGCTCGAAAATTACCTCATGGTACTTGTAACATCTTCCACTATCAAAGCTCTGAGTTAAAAGAAATTGTTTAGGCAGTTGACATGCTGTGAATCAAAGAATGCTTAAACTTTACAGGGAGATTCATCTTTAGGCAAATAGCATTGATTCTAACTTTGTATTCCCAGGGCTTCATGTCAGTCAAACAATGTTCATGGGTTTGTTTTTTTCTATATGGCTTTTATCTGCACTAAAAGCTCATAGGGATCCGTTACACCTTTATGAAAACCTAATTTGAGTTTTTCCATGGCTTTCGCGTAAGTTAGTAAGCAGACAGAAAATATCTGAAAAAAATGGGGAAAAAAAGAAGACACTTTTAAAATTTTTTCAGTTAATTGAACAATAAAATTTTTCAGGCTCAGTTGTTACAGGTCATATTTAGCTGATTAGGTGTTTCCTAAGCACAGGAGGCAGTCTGATACTCTGCTGTTTGCCAGTTCATCCATTTGTCCTTGCCTCACATTCTTTAAGCTATCCGGCCACCTTCAACTATTTTTTGATAGAGGAGAAAAAGCCTTGGAAAATCTTCTGAGTTCTTCAGGGATTAGCAGTTAGGCATTTGGGAATTGTAAGAACACACAAAAAACCAAATTTTATTTTCTCAGCATTCAAAATTGACAGATAGTTTCCTGCTTGAAAGAAAACCAGATTTTACTGGGAAAACGCAAACTTGGGAAAACCTGAAAAAATAGCAGCAGAAGAGACTGACACCCTTCAGAATACACTGGTAAAAGTCCTGATCCAGTCTGCTACTGTCTACAGTGAGTAGATAGAAAGGGATTCCTTCTTCATCCTGAGGAAGACCAGACTCAGTAGATATCAGGTGAATGGGAAGTAAATATGTTGCCTTTGATGGATATTTGGTTTTGAGAGCTGCACTTTCTAATCAATCTGGGAAGAGAGACCTCCATACGATTCAGGCACTAGACCATGGTGCCTGTGTGGATCAACATCTGTCCTTGCTAACTGCATTCACTGCTGGCTGTTTGTTACAGCAATGCCTTCAGTGCCAAGCAGGCACTCATCAAGAGATTGAGGGCAGATACCGTCCTCACAGAATCTGTATTTCAAAACAGGTAACCTTTTACATGGTGCCTCTTCCTGTCCTTTAACAAACCAGGAGAAAAACCATCACACCACCAACAAAAATAACATAGTAAACTGCAGACTACAGCAAGTACCACAGCATCATTCAGCAAACTTACATCTATTCTTCTCAGCAGGGCTGATCTTAAACAGCAAGGTACCAAGGCATTGCCCACCATCAATGCAGTCCTCACCCACTGCAGATGCTTTCACATATTCCTGGACTGATGCTCCAAAATGACTGTCTTCCCTTATGTCCCCATGAGATGCTGCTGTTCCCCTGTCCTACCAGGTTTCAGGCCTTTAACCTCATCACCTACTCAGGTTCAGCTCGCAGACCCTGAGAGGCAATGCTGTTACATCCAGCAAAGGAAAGATGCTTTGAGGAAAATCAATTATTTACCCTCCTGTCATGCCATAAATTCATGGCAGAAGCAACAAAGCCCTGCATCACTGGTTTTACCACTGAGCTCCACCCATGCGGGCAGAAGATGAGGTTATTGCTGTCACTGCCACTACCCAAACAAGCCCTGCTCCAAGTGTGAGGCTTGTTTTGCTTTCCCCACTCTCCCTCCCCACCACTTCCAGCAGATCCTCATTCCCTTGCACCCAGAGCACAGCGATGGCTTTCTGTGCAGCTCTCTGGTGTCACTGAGATGTCTCTGGTGTTGGGGTGCATCTGGCCAGCTTGATCCAGCGGCCAAGCTTCAAGAGAGGAGCATTCCCAGCTTCTTTCCATAACAACAAAGGTTTCCCAAACACACCAAGCCCACCCTCTCCCATGTGTTTTCTCTACTACCTCCTTTCACCTGCTGTTCCCACCAGTCCATTGCACGGCTGCTGTATGGAGGACAGAGAGGGCATTTTTGCCAGAAAGGAAAGGAAAACATCATGATCAACTGCTGAATACATTGGTGGGTCTAGAGCTTGTCTACACCAAATTCCTTGTGGTTCGTGACCAACTGAGACAACACACTTGTTACTTTTAGTAAGAAGTCTGTTCAGCACACAATATTTACTTTCAGTAGTAAATGAGAAAATAAATTCTGTTTTACTCCGTTGAATATGACACATCTTTTTTGCAATTTAAGGTAATAACATGTTAATCTGAATTCTCATAAGCAGAAAAGACTGTGCTACAGAGCTCTTTTTTTAGGCTTATCTTAGCACAATGGAGTTCAGCTAATAAAGAGTCTCATTCCACCCACATGAAAGAAACAGTTCTTTGCCTTTATCCAGATACAAATACACCTGGTTTAGAGGGTAAGTTGAAGTCTGAAGGGCTTGACAAACTCATTGCACTGCACCAAAAACCCAAGCAAACAAATGAAAAGTTTGATAACTTAATTCAAAATATTTAGTTTTCCTTGTCCTAGGAAGAATGTGAATCCTATTAGTGAAATATCCAGAATAGAAGGTAGAGGAATTTTGAGAGAATCTTGCCTAGGATATTTCATGTCCACATGCAAATGACAGCCAGTGCTGTGCCGAGTTTCTTTTGTCTCTTCATAATACTGTTTTGAAACTAGAGAAAAAATTGACAGCAAACCGCTGGGAGAAGGGAAAATGCCAATAGCTATGTCATTCATCATCCTTCATGAAATAAAAGATTTCTACACTCCATTAATAGGTTTACCGGTGCTCTCATAGCAGACTTGAAAGGAAGTACAAGAAAGTACTTGAACATTACATAAATCTCAAACTCATCTTTATATCATAAAATCAAAGAATCACAAAATAGTTTGGGTTGGAAGAGACCTTTAAAGGTCACCTAGTCCAGCCCCCCTGCAATGAGCAGGGACATCTCCAACAAGATCAGGTTGCTCAGAGCCCCATCTGGCCTGACCATGACTAGGGGGAAAGGATGACATCCACCACCTCTCTGGGGCAACCTGCTCCAGTGTTTCATCACCCTCACGGTAAAAAAATTTATTCCTTTTATCTAATCTAAATTGACCCTCTTGTAGTTTAAAACTATTACCCCTTGTCCTATCGCATTTGATAAAAAAAAAATTTATCACTGGAGAACTTCTGCTGAAATTTATACTCAGGAGATACTGGCTTCAGGCATGCATATACTGTAGCATTTTTGCCCCTACAAGCACTAATAAATAATGCTTATGCATTTGCATATTACTGCATTCTCACAAATACACTGATTACTCATTAGTTTACTGCAGGCTCTGTAAAGGCTATTTTATGGTTTTCTGTGGTAACACAGAAGCCATGTTTGGCAAGACGCATTCAGGATGGACTGAGGCCTTTCTAAATAAAACTGGAGAGGGTGAAATATTGCAAGCTTATAAGTGCCTATTTCTGAAACATTTGAACATATTCTCAACAATTAATCTAACAATTGAGCTCTACACAAAAGAACATTGAATACAAAGTTTAGAATGCAAAATCACCATCTCCTCCCACAAGTTTTAATTAAATGGCATTCAACTGCATCAATAATCTCTAAACAGCGCAAGTCCAGTATTGATTACAGTTTTAATAAAACACAAAGCCATAAAGGTTGACCTTGCAACAGTATGCTGTTGGTGGCATTGTGTGTTATTAAATTTCATATAGAGCATAGCAAGTGATAATACACATAGATGTTTTAGTGAGAGTCAAACAGGCTGCAAAAAGTACATCCTAATGCTTGAAACAAAGATGCCAAATGTAAATTTGAAAATGGGTTCTGAATTCCAGGCAAATCCACATAACTACATTTTAATTTATTAACTAGAAATAAGTTCTAGAAAATATTTTAAATTATTACTTGCAATTTTTTTTTCGAAATGTTTGAATGCCCAAGTTATAACCATTAAATAAACTGTAATTTAGAAATTAAGCGAGGTAAAAACCTACACAAAATGCACTAAGAACCCTGTGTTTAAGGATTTAATTTCTTTCATGCTGAGAAAATGCAACATTTGTACACATTTGCTTTGACAAGGAGAAAGTTTCTCTCCCTCTGATCATGAAACAATGCTGGAGCCTCAGCCTGATGTGAGGGATGCAATTCCCTCTGTAGCATGCAAGGCTTATAAGCATTCCGGTCCCTCAGGACCCCAGATACCACGCTACAAGCCCTTGAGAGACAGAAACCTTTAACTCGGGCAGCACCTGGTCCAGTTAGCCTTCTGCAATGCCATATTTAGATTAATACCACTCCAACACCGAGGAAGGAGCTGCTTGGATTAATCAGCCAAGAAACGGCACAGCATCGTTGCCCCAGTGAGCAGGGCTGCAGCTGAGCACCCCGAGCATCCCCACCGGCAGCGAGAGCCCAGCTGCTCCCACCAGCTCTCCTGTCGGAGCTGCTGCAGAGTCACGTGCCCCAGGTTGCATCAGAAGAAGATACAGTTTTGGATTCAGAACACAAGCCCAAAGAACAAAGAACACTATTAAGGCCAGCGCCACAAGTGATGCATACAGCTGGGATTACCCCAGGCCGTGAGCCTGGGTGAGCCATGGAACAGACACCGTTGTAAAGATGGGGGATACAGAGCCAACATTCACGGGTGCCCTGTGGCAGAAGGCACGTTCTGGACGAGTTCCCCACTGCAGGTGACCAGAGACAGCACTTTGAGTCTTATCTGAAAAATGTCAGGCACTTCTGAGCAACCCAGGTCTGAAACCCAACATCATTTTTATCCCGGTCTACCAAGAATTAATAGGAAGTTTCTTCTGCTTCATCAGCTGGGAAACAATTTTGCCTGAAGCTGCCGCCAGGGCGCTTGTGCCAGCCAAAAAAGAAAGACATGGGTTTCCTGCAGGGGCACCGTCCTTATCATCTAACTTGACAAGCCAGCTGCGTCCAGAACAGACTGGTGTCTGTGAAGTGGCATAGGTTAGCTGTAAAGACCATTTTTATTCTTCACACAGAGATGCAGCTAAATCAGAACTGTATTAGTCAGACACTTGTCTGACTGACAGCCCAGTTCCTTTGGCTGTTTTCTGATCTTTCAATTCAACCCTACCAATTCACAGAATAGAATGCTACATAAATATTCAGACTTTTCCTGCAGCATTTCTATAGTCTTTCCAGTCATGAACTATAACAGCCTAGAAGCCATGGCCAGGCACACAACCCAAGAACCAAGTGCCCCTTGATCCTAAGACTGATGCACAAGGAGTGAGACAAGGAGAGTTCCATTAACCCTTTGAGGAAAAGGCCTTCTGCACAATTCACAGTGATTGTAGTGATTCAGGCTTCGGTGACCCCTGGTAAGAGAAAGTGTTGTGCCTCTAGCTCTCCTTCGTCCTGTCCTTTGCAGGAAAAGAGACACTAGAAACAGGCTTTCTGCAGAACTCAGGTCCAGGGAAAGAAGGGGATCTTCAAGTGGGTCCTGAAGGTTCCTTACAACTGCGTGTCTGGTCAGCCCCAGAAAATTAGTGTGTAGAAGAATTTCTTTATTTTTATTCCTCAACACTAAATGGGAAAGAGTATTTTTCCATTTTGTGCACAAGACCCACATTCTGAGCATTCCTTCAGTAACATTCAATCATAGGTTGACAACGTTTTTAAATTGTTATCTTATTGTTTTAACTACTGTGGTGGGAAGAGCTGGAAATATGCATCAGACTCACTCAACTTAAAAGTGAAATTTGCAAAAGGCAGCTGTTACTGGGGGAGGAGTAACTCAAGACATAAGCAGAATATGACTGTGGAGATGTCCTTCCACTTTATCTGATAACAGGTAGGAAAAGACAGTCATCATTTGCTCTCTCCAAGCCCAAGGACATTCAGAGACCAGAAGCACTGGCCATTCCTTAGGCTGGGAAATCCAGCTCATCTGTCCTCTTTTGGGATGACTGGCCAACAAATTTTGTTATTTGCTGGTTTGAGTTTCTAATACGAGTAATTTTAAATCACCAGATCATAAGAAAAAAAAAAAAAAAACTATGTAGAAGAAAAAGTTTGAAAGAAAGCCAGTAGCTCCAAAAAGCAGGGGTGACAGCTAAACAGCCAACTAGAGATGGAAAGCCCAAGCACAGTGATTTAAAAAACAAACCCAAGACCTGTTTTCTCTAGCAGGTAATTAGTAGTATCCTCAACAAGGGAAAAAAAGGCATGGCTCTGAAGCAAGGCAATACCACAGCAGGGTTCTTTCAAGATTCCCATCATGTATTTGTGGTAAGAGGCCTCCTTTAAGCTCAGGACAGCACTGAGACTCTAACACGTTAAAGCCCATGTGCTGATCTGCATGTTGGATTTCTGACTGTGTGAGTAAAAGTAACGTGCACTGTCCTGATTCATCCTGCTGCTGGGGACACCTTCAGACTTTGCCCCCATTGCTTAAGCAGCAATTACAAACACGTTTCATTACCAGGCACAGGGGAGTTTTGTGATACCTTTCCTCATTTACACACTGTAACACATTGCAGCACTGTACTCTACTCATATGAACTTCTCCAGTGAGATGTCTCCATTTGAGATACTCTAGGACCAGATGATTTTTCTATAAAAAGCAGTGAGATTATGGCTAATTATTTCCTGCTGTCCTCTCTGCCTTTTTTATTCCATTAAACAAACAGACAGTGTTTGGTATATGAGTAAGAAATGTAGTGTAACAGAAAATATGTTAGAAAGGAAATGATTACTAATCACTGCTTTTTGCCCAATACAGCTAAAATGACCTATTTCCTCAGCTCATCAGCTGAGCAAACTACGGACTTCAAGATGTGAGAAACCATCCTTGTTCTTTGGTTGCAAACACAATTTTGTTTCTGTAATGAATTCAAGGAGCAACTATGACCTGGGCTGAAAGAAAAGCACACAAAAACTACAGTCAGCCCAGAAAAAGAAGACATGAATGGGAAGCATAGAGACAAACCTAAAACACGGTCTAACAGTTTAGTAAGTAGGTTTAATGATTTTAAAATATGGAACTCAAGAAAGCATCACTTAGGTTAACACTTGCCCAGGACATTCCAGTACATGTGAGGAGGTAAAATGTAAAACTACACTTAAAATAAAACTGTACTGCTTTGAGCAGCAGGAAGATAATGGATACACTACCAAATGGATACACTTCTCTTATACTACATTAAACTACTTGGGTTTCTCGGTGTTTCCAGGACTGAACATGACTTTGGGACAAATAATCACTATGTATTCTTTATAGTTTGCACTGTGAGAAACACAGTGTCCAAATGTTTTGATTCAAGCAGCTTTAATTTTGGGGTGGCTTGCTTTTGCCAGGAATTAGAGGAGGTAGTTCTCAAACATCACCTCATCCGGAATTTTCAAATGGCAAGTTAAAACCATATATTTACAAGTGGCTTTGGGGATTCCCTTTTACTTTTCTCTGACTCAAAAACAGCACTAAACGTTTCTTTCCTTAAATGAAGAATCTCTCTAAACTGAAACAAAAGATGCACACTTTGCAAAGAAAGCATTTTAAAATATGGAGTTTTAAAAAATATTCTTCCATAATTTCATCTACAAGTTTTTCTCAGACCCATGGCAGGGAGGAATGAGCTCAGTGACAATAAAGTCTCGTCCTGATAGGAAGAAATTAGTTACTAGCAATACAGTTATCTAAAACCATCCACATTCTCAGGAAGAAAGAATGTAATATTGAATTAATGCTCCAATATATATCCAGCCTTGAGTTCAAAAGGCACAAGGCTTGCTTCAAAGAAAAGGATCTGCAACTTACACCGAAGTGTACATAAAGGCTGTATCTAAATTGGCAGGGAATTCAGCTCAGTGCAAGCAAACAAGTAAAACAAGGCAGCTGGCGTAAGGCCCCTGCATCTCTAAGAGCTTCTACTTCAAGTGCAGCTTTAGTTGGGTTGGCTGGAGGATGAACGTTCCCTCTCGCTGGACATGGTTTGAAGATGTCTGGTGGATGAACCACTGGTCCATCTGGAGATGATTGGCTCTCCCTTAGGATGATGAAGATTTGGTGCTGTTAATCCAAAGACACCCTTAGGCAATCACAAACAACTTCTGCTTCCCTCTTCTCAGTTCATGGTCCTCTCCTGTTTTTCTCTGCTTCACTCCAGGACACCATGCCCGTGGCATTGTAAGAGATCTGCAGGCTGAAGGCAGGTTTGCTCTCTTGTAAGCATTTGAGTTTGCTCCTCTGTGCTCACAACGATAGCTGCTCCAGCTCAAGGGTTGCTAGGTGAGACAAACTCCAGCTGTACGAGGGAAAAAACCTCCAGCACAACTGGGGCTGACTTTGCCAAAACACCTCAGGAGTCAGGGGCTCCTCCAGCCCCACCCCACAGCCTGTCATCTGCCTTCCAGGGATTTTCAGAGCTCCCCTTGTTGACTCTCCAAATATGTGGAATGGTTCTTGGTCACAGGAACATTTTAGTACAGTTGTCTTTGGGAGAGGGAGGCTTTGCAGCACTCCTCTGAGGATCAGCTACAGGTACCTGACTCCTCATAGGGTTCCCACCTTCCCAAAATATTTGCCAACTCTCCTTGAAGGGGGCAAGGTGAAGGTAACACCATAAACTAAATGCCCTGGAAAACTCAATTACAAAAGAACCTTGAAACCATCCTCCAATTTTGAAAATGCTGAGAAACGTCTGCAAGTTGTTCAGAAGGGGGTTGCCTTCTCATCTTTCTCCCACCCTTAGGCTGGCAAAACCTCGTGGTTTGCCATGGCCCCGGCTCAGAAGGCAGCCAGTGCCCCAGCGAGCGAGGGCCCTCCTGCAAGTTCCCTTGGGCCACATGCACATTCCCTTGCCCAGAGCTCGGGCAGAGATCTTGAAAGATGAAGATGTTACACTGCCAAACGTTCAAGATTTATTTCAGGTTTTTGACCAGAAGAGCTGTGGGTCAGACACCCCGACTGACGCCTCGTTCAGGACCCCCACCTTTCCTGCAGCTGCACGAGTGCCCCTGCCCGAGGCCCGAAGCCCACGGCCAGGGAACGCCTTCCCTCGCCCCCGGCTGCACGAGGGCGACGGGCGCGCAGATGGGGGAAGCCCAGGGCGCCCATCGGGACCCGGCGGGGTGAAGGGGTCCGGACAGGTGCCGAGCCCGGCCCAGCTCCGCCACGGCCGCGGGCGGGGGGCGCAGCGCGGCCGCTCCGGCGTCGGGAGGAG
>VZSE01015514.1:991732-1019752 GCA_013398275.1 Promerops cafer
CGCGGCCCCCCCGCCCCGCGGCGCTGGCGCTGCCGCAGCGTTCGGCCCCCGCCGCCGAGAGCCCTCGCCGCGGCATCCTGCAGGGAGCCGCTCCGCACCCCCTCGGGGAGGGGGCGACTCCCCGGCGAGGCTCCGGGCAGGTGAACCTCCGGCTACACCCCTGCCCCCGCCGGTGTTCTGTGCGCCTCAGCACTGCTGCAGTTCTGTAGCGGTGTTGGTGACCTAAGGCTGTCCCCTGGCATGGGCACCGAGAAGACAGCCCCGTGTATCCGAACCCGCTGTCAGCCGATCTTCCTGACATGCAGCCATCCCAGGTCGTCCTCCCAATCCCCGCTTGCCGCGTTTGCACCGAGAACATGTTCAGTGCTTGACGTACGCACTCCCCTGCCCGAGCTAGTGCTCGTTTGCCCCCTCACTGGGGCGTGGGGGAATCTCTGCTCTCACGTTTTGGTATTTATGACAATCCAGGCCCCGTCTTGCGTTAGGCTGCACTATATAGGACCTGTCATTATATTTTTAGTAGGATTGTATACACTAGTACTTACTCGCAAGTGTTAAGCTGGACAGCCACACTAGGTATTGCACCCCAAATAGCTTTATCCTTGTCCTAAGTCGCTCAGTTTGGCTAAGAAGAATACACTTGCTCCTGTGCTTCTTGAGCAAAGATATCAGAAAATTAGTGGGTACTTTCAAGCATTTGTAAAGAAGAAAGTGAGAGAAAAAATACTACAGTGAGAAAAAACAGCTAACATTAATCATATGTTTGTCATGGCTGTGTCAATCGCATTTTGATTCCTAGTCCTTTAAATAAATCGCGATGCTAAAAAATACAATTCCATCCTTGTCTAACAACCGTGTGCTTTCCTACTAAGTGAATCTTCTTTAAAACATACTTGGGGGGGGGAGGGAAGAGAAATCTAAATATAGAAATGACAAAGGAAAAGGAGATTTAAATGCTAATAATTATGCCATGTTAATAACATACAGTAGAAGTTAAATTGAAAGCAGTGCACTGAGCAAACTGAGTATGACAGGTGCATTCATACAGTTTGCTTCGTACAAGGTCAGCTCGATTCAAGGTAAATGTCAGCCTATTAAAAAACATCCCCATGGCTTCAGTGTGCTCTGAACCAGGATTTCAAAAATTTGCAAGTAATTTTATAAGCGAGGGTCCTTCTGTCTGGCTGGGTACCAGTGACACAGGAGGGATGTTAATCTATGAATGATACCTGTAAACACTTAAACAACTTGGACAGTGTTAGGGACAATAATATCTTAGAAAATGTGTTTTGTTTGATAGCCAAGTCATAGGATTGGTCTTTCAGGAGAGTTGGGTTTATCCCTTGTCTCAGGTGGCTGCCTGGGGAGATATTTAATTGAAAAGGGAGAAATCCTGCCTGCTAGAACTCTAGCTTCTTTCAGGAGCAGAAACTGGAAAGATAGTTTTTTTTAGCAGCCTTACCTACATGGAAATCAGGAAACTGAAGCAGGGACAAAGCTACTCCAGGTCTGAAGGGTTCCTCTTACAGACAAAAGGACAGTGATTTTATTTTCCTCTATGTAATACATGAAGTTACTTTTTGCACTTGTACGACATTACTGCTGGACTTGGGAGGCTGAAAGTACATTGACTTGCTGAGCTAGTCACCTTTCTGCTTTACATTTTCAAAAAACGCAATAATTTTAATGTGAGGGATGAATGGAAGCAAGATAGAAGGATGGGTGTGCCAACAGACAGCTCTGCAAAGGCTGCAGTACCCCCTCCTTTGAATGCATCCTGAAGATAACACAGATTTCTGAGAGTGATAAGGGAAGTAAAATTTGCATGAAGGAATTTTACTTCCTCTGGTCAATACTGTAAAAAAGACAGGAGAACTGCAGGTCTGAAGTAAGAGATGACTGTAAAAAAATTAGGGAGAGAATGGACCTTGCCTGACCAGGGAAAAAGAGATGTGTAAGAAATGCTGTAAGTCATAAACCCTTTTGATGTATGGTATTCATACATTGCTCTCTCAAGTGGGGAGAGTATTTGGAAGTACAGTGTTCAAAGCAGAGCCTTCTTAGCAAAACCTTATACTATTAGATACCTCAGACTGAAAAGTGAGAAACAAGGAGAATCACGTATTTTTTTTTTTCCTATTACCTTGAGAGGCTTTTCTGGGTGTTGAGTAGTTGTAGTCAATAGCAAACATCACTAGAAAATTACCAGATCCTTGGTATGCAGCTGCCTCTAGGTTTCTTGCTATGTTAAGGAAAATTTACAGTAAGGCTAAAGTTTGTTTGCAGAGCATAGGTTAAGGCTGTCACCATTGCCCCATATAAGATGCTTGGTATGGCAAGTCTGTTTCGTTTACAGGAAGTAAAAAATGCTGGCGCAGTGCTTAAGAACTAATAAGCTCAGCTCCTGAAGTCACTTCCAGAACCACTACAGCCAGTGAAGAGCCTCCTGTTGACCCTGGACTCTAATCCAACAATGCCTTAGGACAAGGCTATATTACAGAGTTACTCCAATCTAGTGAGCTGACCTCATTTCTTCACCTCATAAAGTCTCTCAGACAAATACCTGATATTTTTCCTCTACTAAAAAAGGTAGTCCTGATGCATGACCAGGTAAATTACCAGAATATTAGGGAGATAAACCATTTCTAACTTACTTTCTTGATTTCCTTCTGCAAACTTTTCCAGTTTATTTACAGTGCTACATGGCTTTTATGAAATTAAATACTACATACCTTTCTTCCTAAGAGCACAGCCGTGAGGAAAATAGTCCGAAATATTTTGGCTAAATGTTCCTTCTCCACTCAAATCTGTCTCTCTGTGTGTCAGTAATGTGTATGTTCATGTGCATGCATCTCTATATATATTTTTCTCCAGGTATATGCATGCACACACAAATACACACAACAGAGCATTTTCATCCCAAGTGCTTAACACCACCAGAAGAGAGATAGTCTCTTTTATTCTGCCATTGAGAGGAGCTTTCAACTCTCAACATCTTACCCTGAGATTCACAATAATTTCTGTTTTATGTAGAGCTCAGTCATTGGAGAGCAAAGTTTGCATTAAAAATTCCGGCTCCCTTGAAAAATTTTGGATGTACGTGCTTAGAAATAAATAAATAAATGCCTCCCATGTGATGGAGAGCAACACAACCTCAAACAACTCAACCAGCAAATAACAGCATTGCTACCACTTGGGCTTAAAAATCCATCACCACCCACATCAGTTTTCCTTTTAACACAGTTCCAGAGCTGCTCACATATATTCTGGTGGCCTGACTTGTAACATAAGCGTGCATTTGCATCAGCATTTTTCCAAAGGGGGAAAGCTGAGGTGTGCATGAATTCACTAACTTTGTCAGAAGCGCAGACTCAACCCTGGGCAGCGCTAAATACAGCTCTCAAGCGTGGCTGGTAATTCTCTCTGATGCTCATGGGATGGCAAAGGCCAGGCAGAGAGCAGTGTTTCCATCTCAGGGCCTGTTTGCTGTAGTTCCTTTATTATCAATGGGAACACTAGGAGGGTTTTTTGTTTGGGTTTTTTTTTTTTTTAATTTGTAGCTATCATGTAGCCAGCCCCTGGATCATTAGTTTGTGTCGCTGTCAGTAGCTGTTGGGTGAGCAGTTTAGCGTGCCAGCTTAACTTTTGTATGCAGACACGGTGTTCAGTGGGTTGTGGGCCCTTGGAAACTAAAACCCAGCAAGCACAGCCCTGCTGCTGCCTTCTCTGAAGGGCACTCAGGTGCTCTGGTCCCTGCAGAGAACTTGCCATAACGTTGCCCATGTTGTAGTGTTTGAGATCCAACAGATGAACCATAAAGGAAATGCCAAGTGTTTTGGATTCCAAATTATTTTGCAGTAATTGCTGTTTTTTTCTTGTATTTGATCAGAGTTTTTTGGTCTGTTTTCTTTTTTGTTTTTTTTACTTAAAGAAATAAAGTTGCCAGGAAAGGAGAACAAGTCATGAATAATGTATCAAAAAGAATTAGTGAGCTTATTGTCTGCCCATGCCATTTGCAAACTTGGTAGGGGGTTAAACATTTTGATTAATGCCTTATGAAGCTTGGTTTTGGGGTAAGCATTATTGTCTGGACGTTCAAAACAAGTAATGGGAGAGTTCACATTCCCAGCTGTTCACCAGGGATTTGTGCCAAGTTGTGTAACCTTTCCATGGCACAGTTTCCCTGCCTTTGAAGTGTGCCTAGACACCTACCTGTATGTAGATGTAATGAAAATTCATGTGTCAGAAGCACTCTGAGATGAAAGGTGCTGTATGAGTGCAAAGTACTCCTGTTATTGATGTTGTAAGAGGTCAGGGACTTGTTTAAATTGTGTAGGACTTTAGTACCATATAAACAAGAAAGCTAACAATGTCCTATAATTGGTGTACAACATGACTGTATGTTATTACCACAACCATATTAGTAATAGGGTAGGCTGATGAAAATGTCCTATTTGTTTTAAATGAATGTGAACGACATAGCATTTTAAATTAAATTTAGATTAAATTATGTTGAAGAGGAAATATATACAGAGTATACTATCAACAGGAATTTGTTGTTGTTGTTATTATTTTCCATGGTATTATTTTGAAGTAGTTTCTCTTGCAGAACTCACTAGCCAAATAGTCAGGGAAATAGCTAGGAATCATCACCGAAGTATATCTAACTTTCCTGTTTAGAGTGAGTAAATCCAAGTGAGACCCTCTATGAAGGATTAAAAACCAAACCACACACCCCTGAAGTAGTAACTTTCGGGATATATTCCTCAGTGCTGTCTCCAGAGACTTTTTTGTAAGCAGTGCAGCTTTACTTCCCTCTGCATGCCAGCCTGAGCCCTCCAGCCCTGGCTCCTAAATGGTCATCTGCCAAGCACTGGGGGTTTTCACACCAGTGCTAGGTGGGCTCTAGGCCACGTGGACAGCTCTTGAGATTGTCCAAGAGATTAATTAGGCTTATACGTCCGTGTTAGTGCAGCGAGCATCACACACCAGGCATTGCATTCAGCACTCACGCAGAGTATTTGCTGGCATTTCGCAGCAAGCAGTGCATGCTGAGATCTGGGAAGAAGTCAAAGATCTCATAAAACATTTGCAGATAAAAGCCAAATCTCAGCAAAGCGCTAATGTTCTTAAAGGTGACAAAGACTTACTCCTGGCAACTAAACCAATATCTATTTGCATTTTATAGCATGCAAGGTACAAAATAAACAGGTTATGAAGAGCACTGGGGCTATCACCACTGGAGATTTCACATGGTACTAGAAATTATGAGAATGAACCTGCACTGCTAATGAGGTGTCCATTCCCTGCAGTGCTCCATGTTGCCATAGTGTAAAATACATAATCTTGAGCTAGGACCTATTTTACTTCATTTGTCAGTACCTTCCCTTTTTTAATCCTGCTGTCTCCTTCCTTCACAAAACCATCCAGTTCCCTGCCTCCCACCTCCCATTGCTGTGTCAGCTTGGCTCTGAGGACTTCCCTGGACTTTCTTATGCTTCACTGTTAAGAATGGGCAGGTTTTGTACTTGATAACCATTAAGCATGTCTGAAGGAATTTGCTATCTATAGAGCTGCAGAGAGAGCTTATTTCCAGGACAGGTTGGAAGGAGAGGGAGGTGGGGGAAACAACTCCATGCAGCACCAACTAGCCACCTTTTAATGAAGTAATTTAATTTATCTCAAAACTGTAAGTTCAGATGATATTTGTCCACCAGGTTTCTGGAAAATAAAACTTTGAGGTCTGTGGGGTGGAAATGGTTCTCCCTACCAGAAGACTAACTCATGCAGTGGGAGACAAGGAACATTTACAACTTTGCCAGGCAGTCCCAGTTCCCAGTCTCTAGGCTGGAGGGCCCTCAACTGGAGATACTCCAGTCATGATACCATTTGAAATGATACCCATGAAAAAGGTGCATGGGGTAACCAAAGACTTCTCATGCTTATTTCAGAGATAGGGAAATTGGCTTCTCCTCCCTATGCCAGTGAAAATCTAGAAGACTAAGACGGCATCAGGAATTGAAATCAGGACTTGAAAATTTCCCAAGTCTAATTTTAAAACATGGGTTCAAAACTGAAATTTTGAAAGGTGTTTGAACCTCTGTATTCTACATCATGTTGAGAAATCTCTGAAGTAAAACTTTTGGTTGTGAAGTGAACTGACCGTTTGCTTTGTTTCGGGGCTTTTCTTATTTCTTTTTGCTGCCTTTTTCCAAAACCAAGAAAGCTGATTTCTCTTCACATTTGCTTTGGTCTGAACTGATTTCTTTTTAATCATTGCTCATTTTGCTGCTGCCTGAAGAACTTGGTTGTATACAAAGGCTTATATGACATAGCCAATCTTATGACTAAAGAGAAAGTGTCTTTTTATATTCAAAGAAGGCATACACTCAAGGCTCCAGCTCTGAAAGTGCAGATTCTATCTGTTCCTATCTTGATTCTAGACAAGACATTTCTCCTTGTGTAAATTTCGTCAGTTCTAAAATAGTGATGGGTTTCACAAGGCAGTTACAAAGTATATTCCTTCATATTTGTAAAACATGGATGTAAGTTGCTGTATAAATAGAAAATTTAAATATATCTGCCAGCTCATGCAGAAAACTCCATGCATAAAACTGAGCAATTTCAAACAGATTTTGCTTTGCAGCTACTTTGAGAAATCTGTGATGTTTTTAAATAACAGATATTACTGCTGAGCTCAATTCCAGTTTATAATATCAGAACATGTGTTTCTTAAAAAAAAAAATGGGTAATTTGTAAGTATCTTATATTTTAACAAGTTAATTTAATCAGCCATTGCTACCTCATGCTCTTTGTACTTGGAAACCTATGGATTTTGGGGTGAGCGAGACAGGAATGTTAATATGCAATTAGATGATCAGATTGCCCTTCTTTCTGCTTGCTTCATTTTCTACTGACATGATATTGCTGAAGCTATGGTTTTAGACACCGCCACCATCTTTTCAGATAACTATTAGATAGAGAATTAAAAAGGAACCACCATAAGAGATGTAAATGACCTGTGCACTTCAGTGTCCGAAACAGCAAAGCTCTGCAGTTTTCCCATGTTCAGTGTCCTTTATGGTATCACATCTCTTCAGATTTTCCACAGGATGTCACTACCTTGCTATAGAGTTTTCCTACATGTGCACTTTTTCTTGATGAGTTCCCTCCCAATGTAATGCAGAACAAAAGAGCCCATGTGAAACATTAACTAAGAAAAATTCCAGGTGTAAATATGCATTTTGTTCCAAGGAGGGCTGAAGTAAAGCATTATTACTTGCAATAGCATAGTTCATTTCCACAGCCTTTGCAAGAGCTTTCTAAAAAAGGACAAAGGAAAAATACTGGAGAGTAAGGAGCAGTTTGTTGAAAAATAAGTGCCACTAGGGCGTGAAATCTCAAGTGCCATTTTAATTATTTTCCTAAAGATGATGCAAAAAATTCACTTTTCCTGTTTTGGCTGGAGTGTTACTGTTGGAGAAAGGGTGGTCACTGTTGCCCAACACATCTAGTTTGCTTTACTGATGCAGTGGTTCATCTAGAGTTCAGCTTTTAGTGTGGGAAGTGAATAAACTGCAAGACACTACTTATTTTCAAGTGTTTTGCTTCACATAGTATTTCTGCATTGTTAAGGCAGTTATTTTCAACCCCTTTCAATTTTTATAGCCCAGAAAATTTTCAGTGGAGTGCAGAGAAGATTCACATGCATAGGAGCTGGAGAGCATACATGGTTTTATATTTCTTCATTACCTATTTCCAACTCCTTGTAAACATTCCCTAAGGTACAGGGTTCTGTGGGGCTGAAAGCTCACTGAACCAAAACACGTGCCAGTCTTTTGTTTGCTGACAAATACATTTGAAAGGCTTTTGGCTGGGAGATGGTCTGTCTTCTGGCCTTCTTACCTGTGTTTGCACTTAAATTAGTGAATGAAGCCAGGCTGCACCTGAGCTTTAATGTGCTGGCATGATTATTGCCTGTACTGGCTGAAGAATGCAGTGGTACCTGTCAGCTGGGACTGATTATTTTCCTTCATCAAGTCAGATGTGCAGCTAGTGTAGTTATAAGGGGTGCAACCACATCACCCAATGTTCTTCCCTTGTGTTTTTTAAAGATGGTATTTGACATCTACTTTCCTGAAAATGCAGGGTTTATGTCTAGATTCTATCGGGCTCTTTTTCCTGTTCACTCCCTACTCACCCCTCCTTCCTTCTGCTGCATTCCAGTGACCAGTATCTTATTTTTGTAACCTCTGTCTTAGTGTACAGTAGCTGCTGTTCCAGTAGCTGTGGGTAGTTAAGGTGAGGTAGCCTCTGATCCGCGCCTGGCATCTTCACTCCTCAAGGCAAAGGCTTTCCTCGCCACAGCATACTAATGTGCTCCTAGAATTTGGCTGCCTTTGATCTCAAATCTGCTGTCCTGCAGATGGAAGACAGATACTTGAACAAGTCCATCATTGCCATTTCCTCTGTCAGCATCTTAGTAATTAAAAAACCTTTAGGCCATTTGAAAAGAAAATGAGTTGTTAGCAGCATCACGGGGTGGGAAGACACTTCACATTTTTGGTTCTGTTGAGAGGGGAAAAAATGTCAGTTATGCAAGAGGAAAGATTATAGAAGTGAAGCATTTATAGCTTGGACGGAAAAGGGAGTTTGATAACCATCTACAGTTGTATGAACTGCGGTGTGGCCATGAAGGAGAGGAAAGGGGAAATGAGGTTGGCTAGGTCACTGCTGTGGAGAAGAACGTGGGCAGGAGCGGTGAGAAAGATTGGGGTGGTAAATACAGTTTAAACTGAAAAGATTTCCAGATGATTTTCCAATTAAAAAGCAGAAGTTTTTTCCCTCTCATACTTTACTTCCTTTTAAAATATGGCACAGAGAGTGCTGACCTTTAGACAGCATTAGATGGTGGTGGTAGTATTTTACATAGGCTCAAATTCAGTGACTTACTGAAAAAAAAGTGTTGTGATCAGTGTAAAGTGCTGTACATGATAGGTCAAACCTGAAGACCACATTTTCTGAGCTTGAGAACCACATCCTCCTCAAAGACATTCAGTGCACTCTAGAAGGGCACTGTAATTAGGGGAGCTTACTGAGGTAAAGTGCAAAAAACCCTGCATCTCAGAGGTGAGGAATTTCTTTTATTAATAATCGGTGGTCATGATACAGTTTTCTCACAGCACCGTTTTTCACATTCTGCCTCCCAGATTCAGCATACAGAGAGGACCTGCTGGGGGGAGAAACCAGAGCTGCCTAGCTAGTGGGAGTATTGACTGTGAATCCTCCTCTTGTTCCTTTTAGAAGCATTCACTGGAGGCAGCGTGCCCTTTGCTACCCGAGTGACCAATACACTCTGTTAGGGTCTCCCTGGCAGAGCTGAGGGGAAAAAATCCAAACAAAATGATCTTATCAAAATGCAGGAACCTTTCCAGTATGAGAGAAGTAGAGTGTTGAGATGTCCTCAGTGTGGAAGTAAGGGAGATCTTAACTCTGCCTTTTAGCTGGAGGCTTGCTGAGTTTTTTTAAAGGCATAAGCTGTTGTGAGACAAGTCTTGGGAAGCACAGGGGAGATTTCAGTCCTGTGGTCCCATATGGTGTATGCCCACAGCCCTGTACCCCTTCTTGACCTTTCTCACTTACCCTTTCTTACTGCCTTTCCAGTTCAGTTTTTCGGGTGCTTTGCTTGGTGGTCCCATGGGTGTTGGAATGTATTAGTTACACAGACAATTCTGTGGCTTTGTTACCAGGCTGGAGCTGCAGTGCAGCACCTCTTCCTGATCTACCAGGGAGCCCATCCATTTTGCCCTCATCCTGCTACTGGCTTGGGTAACTTATTCCATCTGTCCATTCCCCTTCCTCCTCCACTGTGGCATTTTGGAGATGACTTTGAACATTAGAATTATTCGCAACCCACTCAGCCCAAGAGGCCAGCTAAGAGGATGAGTTCAAACCAGCCACCAACTCTGCCCAATAGAAGTGAAAATGACAGGTGATGTAGTTGACATCTCTGGTAATTTTTCTCTGCACTTAGTAGCACATAACTACTGGTAATGTGGGCCTCCAAATTTAGTGTGACAGCACTGTCAGCTTCCCCTGTAGTTATGTTGGCCCGTAACGATTTTGCAATCTTAAGCATTCACTTTAAAAGAGGAAGAAAATCCAAACTGCACATTTTTCAGCACGTTAAAACACCAAAGGCAGTCATCCACTGAAAGCTTTTTTTTGACACAAGTAAACACATTTTTCACATGCTTCTTTAAGACACAGATGCACATGTACGTGGTGTGTTGTGAGCAGGAGACTGCCTTTATAGGAGAATTATACACCGAGTGGTGCTAAAGTGTCTTGATTACTACTGACATATGCAAGACTAAATAAATGGTCAAGGAAATAAGGAGATGGGCTGTAGCTGCTCATGTACCTGATTTGTTGCTTATAGTTTGAGCCATCTCTGGTTACATGATGCATGTGCAAATGCTGTTTTGTTTTTGAATCCATAGTTTTGTACCTGGATTTTATCTTTTCAAAATGTGACCTTGAGAGCAGTCCTGATCACTGCACCACTGTTCTTTATATACTTGTGGGCAGTCATTTTGCTTCAGAGTGTTTTATTTCAAAGCATGAAAGCATGACGACCTTTCAGCATTCAGAGTCTTGTTCTTATATGAGCTTTCTGAGATGCAGTCAACGGTCTACTGGTCAGGACATGCTCCAGCATTGTAACAGTCTTGGGAAGAGCTTTCGTCAGCAGTGCCTTCTGGATCTAATGTATAAGTAGTGTGGGTTTTTTCTGCTAATACCGTGCAGAGGCCAGTGTTTCTCTCTTTAAGTAAATTCATGATAAATCACAGCAGGTATCTTGCTTGACATTTTCTTAT
This sequence comes from Promerops cafer, assembly GCA_013398275.1. Lineage (NCBI taxonomy): Eukaryota > Metazoa > Chordata > Aves > Passeriformes > Nectariniidae > Promerops > Promerops cafer. The sequence continues at coordinate 1,002,613 of VZSE01015514.1, forward strand.
TCTAGGCTTCACCTGTCGGTGAGCTTTGAGTCGCTGTCCAGAAAAGGCCAGTGTCATTGTGGGCTAGCTTTTCCAAATCACAGCATGCTGGTTTTGTCAGCTGCAAGCTCCTACCACTTTGTGGGTGGTTGCATCACTGAGGAGAAAATAGCTAACGAAGGCACAATCACTGCCTCGGGACTTCGCCAAGGAAACCTCACGAGAAGTTACATATTTGTGACTTTGAGCTCCAAGGGTTTGGTCATGCTTGCAGTAATCTGCAGATGTGGGGTCTGTTGTATTTTGTGTGCATCCAGAGATTTGAAAGGGGAATTGAGTGGTAAGAAAGAGGGGTTTAGATCAAGCTGTCTGAAAGGGAAAGGCCTGACATCCTTGGCTTTAGAAATACCACCACATTCCAGAAGTTCTGGGTCATGAAAGCTTTTCACTGCACTAAAAGGGCTGAAATGCTCCAGTCAAAGCGACTGCAGGGCCTTAATTTCATCACTAATATCTTGCTGAATAACAAACTAGAAACCTTTTCCTCTGTCTTTCTGCTGGAAGTCTAAAGTAGACAAAGGAGGCATGCCAGTGCAAGTTTAGCTTAATGAGAAGGCCGTCAGGTTCTGTACTGAGACCAGGATTGAGAAGAATGTTAAATCAATACTTGTCCAGCTGCTGATAAAGGATAACCTGTGCTTAACTGTAGACATAAATAGAGGAAAAAATATGACTCACTAATATCCTTGACCTTTTTTCAAGAACAGAGAATAGTAGCAGAACATTAAACCATTAGATATGAGTACAGTCTCTTGAGAAGTCTGAGTATGGAGTGCTATAACAAGAAATAAGCAAATTGGCTGGATAGGGAAGTGGTTCTGTCTGCAGCCAGAAGAACAAAGAATACTTGAGTTCGTTGTTTTGGGTTTTTTTCACTCTTAACACACTTACAGCATTAGGGAACCCTAAGCACTGTCCCATTTGCTGTTGACACAGCATAGGGGTGAGGGATGCACAGAGAAGTTGGAACAATTACAAGAAAGGATTAGTAGCTGTTTTGCAAGAGGTTACTATTGCAGCTTCTGGGAGTTGGTTTCAAAGGCAGTTGCAAGCAAGACTGTGTCTCGCTTGCTTTGCATGAAGAATAGTGCCTCTATAGTCTGTTGACATTTAGAATCAAATACCTCTACACTTTCCTTCTTTCTGTTTTGGCCAGATAAGATTTTATAACCTCAAATCTTTTGTGTATATCCCTTTGTTTTGCAATTCCTTTGTGAAAGAAAGAAAACAACCATTGAGAAAGAGAGAAACAGGATATAAAATAGGGAGCTGCCCTCAATTCAATTCTTTTTTTGTCTTCCACTGAATCCCTGCATGGCAGTGCAGTGATGCAACACCATAACCAACAGTCTGGCATCTGCAGCCTGCCAAGCTGAACCCTGAAGCATCAAGCATCATCAATCTCATCTTCTACTGTCTGTTTCTGGCTCTTTGTTTATACATATTTATTTAAGACAGGGGATTTTTTGGTTTCAGCCCTTGGACGGGGCCTCCCATGTGCTGCTCTAGTTGGTGGCCCTGGACAGCTCCTGTCCCTTCACCTTGTCATCCTGCCTCCTATTTACTGCCCTTTTTTTAGTCCACAGTAGTCTGTAACCTTCAAATACTGCTCCTCTTCTGTCTCCTCTGCTTTTCCTTTTCTGTGCCTGTCCACAGGCTGCCTCTAAGGCACATCCCATTGCTGTTTGCAGACAAGCAGCCCATGGTAAGAATGGCAGCAAGGTGCCCACTGCCTGCCCCCAACAGATTCCTTCCTTGCAAACAAGAGGCCTGGTTCAGCAAAAGAAATGCGTAATTAGAAACCTTCTTTATGCTTGTGGCCTTTAAACGTAGGCCTCACTTCAGCTGATGTACAGGTGTTCATCTCATATGAGACAGCCAGGCTTGAAGAATGTGAGCTCTGTAAAGCTGCTAGACTTTTATCTAGCAAAGGGTCTGTGCTTGCCGCTTCTTCCTTCAGACATGCAGTTGTGGTACCAGGCAGCATGCTACCCAGCTGTGTGTGTTCCTCCTTTCACCTCCCACCATGTCAGAGCCACGTCCAGGCCAGTCTGGTTCAGGTACTTTTTCTCTAGGACTGGCATGGCACAGTGCTGGCGAGGCATGGCTGTGACTACTTCACCACTTGACCTGTGGCTCCCTCCCATCCTCACCCAGGTGGCCTGTTTTGAATTCCTGCTCAGCATGATGGCATGGAGGAGAAGCAGTGAAATTTTTGTCCCCACATGCTGATGTCTGATGGGACACGATAAATGCCTGGTGTCCTCACTGGTGGCTTTTTTCAAAGAACCTACAAACCAAGGTCAGAGTGATTATTCTCACTAAGTCTTAAAGCCAATTTCTGGATCACAGACAAGAATAACATTGCCTGCATTCCCCACATGCCTGTTCATCCTGCTGTTAGGTCTCATGGCTGTGGTTAGGTCTCATTGCTCTTGAAAACAGGAATGTTTTCTTACCTGCATGGCCAGAGATAAAGTTGTTGGAGTGCTGAGAGTATCTAATCTCAACAAAGCCCCTTTTGGATCACGGAGCACTTCTGCTCTTTGGTGTATTCTTTTAAAGACAGTCCTTTGAGGAAACCTGGGAGAAGCATGTCAAGCTCAGTCAGTTGTAAGTGGGCATGAATATAAGGTGCAGAGAGGTCCAGGTGTTGTGAAGGTGCTCACCTAAGGCTTCAGAGAGAAACGTCCCCATTGTGAACCTGTGCATCCCTTGAGGAACTTTGATGTTCATGACCATTTTTAATATTATAAATATTTTTAAAATGCTATATATAATTTGTCTTCATACATTTTCAGGTCATAACTAAACTACTAGGCTTGTTCCAAATTAGGGATGGATGGCATGAATAGCACAGTGTGAGTCAGACCCATCACATGTTCTAAATTAAACTTGTGCTGAGACAACATTGATCTTAAGACTTTTTCTGAAAATCTCCCTACCTTACAGATATTGCTGATAGTGTTTCTACAGAGGTTGATAATTAAGAAAAATATGAAGCAGAAGCATGGAGGACAACTGTATGATGGGAGGACTCAAAACATGCAACTAGGAGAAAGTATTCTGAATAAAAAAGTTAGTGAAATAACAGCTTCAGTAGCATATAGGTTTTGGCTTGCCTAGCACTCTTAAAAGTTCAAATTGCAAACCTCTAATGTTGCTGAAGCAGAGTTGTCTCCTAATGAATACAGATGGATGTTTCCCTACCTAGGCATTGCAAGCTGCGTGGAGTATAACCACAAAGGGCTCCTGTTTTCTGAGGGGGAGAAGAGAGGAGTTATGAGGGTAACATAAAGATCAGAAGATAGAAGGTCTTGGTGGATTTATCTGATGACCTGTCCCCCAGTAGAGGTAATGCATGCTCTAAGTGAAATTTCACCTGGGATGCTTTGCACAGTTATGGCCATACATACTTAAAACAGGTCAGTTCAAACTTGTTGAAAAGATTAGGCAAAAGAAACCCCAGCTATTAATTTCTCCTTTTTTTTTTCCATCATCTTATCTGAGAAGGCAAAACTGAAAGGTTTTGGTTTCTGTAGCCCAGCAAAGAAAGGTAGAGCGTGATTAAGGTGTTTGCCTGTGAGGGAGATGGGATCATGTTTCTTGATGAGAAGATGGTAGCCTACCTGCAAACAAGAGGAAATTGAGTAGCAGCATATGACTGTGAACAGACAATGAGTGCTTTTCAACTGGAAATGAGGAAGGCTCCCAGCTACCAGAAGAATGAGACTCTGGAAAGAGCAGGGTCAGGAAAGCTGAACAACTTGTTTTTAAGATTGCATTAATGAAAGTCATGCTATTGCAGGTGTGCCTGGAGCACCACAAAGCACTGACTACACCCCTGCAAGTAGTTTCCATTCCCTTTGTGAAGGGAAGGTAGTAAAAACTTCTTAATCTGAATATGCTGTGGTTCTGAAATACTTGTTTTTCAATATTTCTGCCTTCTTTAAAACAGGTCATTGCTTACTTGAGACCTTCACAAACCCAGTTCTCTCACAGGAATGATTCCCAAACATGGAAGGTGTCCCCTCACCCAGGGACACAGAGGCAGGGGGCTGCTTCTGCAGGGCTGACATTGCTGCCTCTGCTGCTGCTGCTGGCGCTGGTGAACAAATGGAGCTCTGTTCATTTTCTGCTCCTGCAGAACGAGCAGGGGGAGGGGAACGGGACAGAAGAAGGATGAGCTCGGGGATGGAGATTGCTCAATAGAATGAGAAAAACATAATAAGAGAAGACAATGTGTATTCCACTTTATAAAGAAATTCATTCGATTATATATGTTAAACAAAATTTGGAAGGGTTTGCTAATACGTTTGTATTGTTGTTCATGGGACAGCTTATCTGTTCATTTTTTCTCTTTAGCCATGCTAATGATAAATCAAAGCTGATCATCTTGTCATTGCCATTGACCCTGATTTAGGGAAATCTAAAAACATAAAATACCTTCCCTTTTTCTCAGTGCTTTTGTCTTCTCCCAGCATTCCAAACAGCAAGCTGCTATTGTGATATGAAAATCATTTTAAAGACGGAAACATCCAGACTGTACTTAGAGCACTGGAAGAGACATGCTTGTCTTCTGTTGGCCACTTTGAAAGTCTCAGTCTGTATATTTCCATCCATTTGAATTACATTGCTTTGGTCCTTCTGAAAGCAAAGCAACCATTATTACAGTAATGAAAAAAAAAAAATCTATTACAAGTTTTACAAGGCACAGTACTTTCAAAAATGTGGCATTTTAGAGGTGTGGGCATTAAATTTGTTGGCCTGTGCATGATTGGGCTACTAAGAAGCTGTATTGGTGCTGTTCCAGTAGGTTAAAAATGTGATTTTAAAATGTTTTTGTACTGTCACTAGAACAATGCATGATATAAGAAGAGCAAATGCTGAAACACGAGAGTCTTAATTCTGTCTGGGAGATTCTGCATTTTCATTCGGGTGAGTTGAGGCTGAGGGAAAAAAGGACTTTCATCTTACTTGGGGGCTTTGGGATTCTTTTTAGTTTCACCACATACATGCAAGTGTTTGAGCACTGATGAAGCACAGTCCAGTTACTCTGCTGACAGCGAATGGAAGCAAAAGGCCCAGCCGTGAGGTGTGTCCTACCTGCTCCGACCCGTGGCCATCATCTGACCCTACTCCTTCTTCAGCCTTGCTGAGGAGGGATAGCCAGGGACAGGGGTAGGCAAAAGGTTTGTCTCACTCTGTCACTGCTGTATGTGCAAAGAGGTGAATACTCCCACCTTTATAAAGGCTGTTCAGTTGACTTTTTTTTTTTTTTTTTTTTTTTTAAATCAGGGCAATGTTCATTTTTCTGCAATAAAGTGGCAGATCTGTTTACTTTATACTTACATCCTAGACTCAGGAAGGTTGAAGTCTTCCTGCAGCATAGCTGTTCCCTTTTTGTCTCTATGATCACTCCTTATTGCTAGAATAATGCATGGGAAAATGGGTGCAGATTTGGTATTTCCCTAAATATCTTCACTGCTTGAATAATCATGATGATCCCTGTAAACATAGAAGGTAGCAATGCCCTTAGAAAGTAGAAAACTGATTTTCTTTCTTCCCCAGTCTTTTTAAAAGACTGCTCTTTTTCATTCACTCTTGGTAGTGAGTTAGGAATTTGCTGTATCATTGTTAACTAAGAGGAATAAAGAAAGTCTGGAAATAGAAATGGCTGCAGCCTGTGCAGATAGATGTCAGCTGTTGCTCAATGTCATTATGAAACTGTGAAGTCATCAGAAATAGTCCCCACAGGGAACGTGAATACTGGGCACAATGCTAGGTTTCCAAACTGAAAATAGAGAGACAGAAACCTGGGTAAAAGAAAGGAGTATCACATGACATCAAATTGGCTCCAGTTCTTTTTGGCTCACTGGAAGTTTTTGGCTGTCTGTAATATCTGATACCCACAGAAAAGATACATGAAGATCCATGCCCAATAAATGCACTCTTAATCCAAGGTGGCCTGTAGAGTTTCCCTATGCTTAGTGGGAACTTCATCCACATTACCATTGAAGCCATGCAAAAACATGACCCCTGAAAGTGAACAGGAGGAGGAGATTTAAGAAAGGATAAGTTATCTTGTTAATGACACCAAGGAATAAGACACTCAAGAGAAATCCAATAGCTTCAGCAGTAAAGGTCCCGTTAGCACTGTCAAGGATGAAAAGGAAAGCCTTTAAGAAAAAGAAGCAATAAATTTGCTTTCCAACTCCTTTATCACACATTACATAAAAAGCCTGAGGGAACAAGATCTTACAATTGGAAAGAGTCTTAATGGCCCAAAACTCAGCCCAGACATTGGAACAAAAGCTATAGTCATCACATTTCTTTGCTTTCTGGACAAAGAACTTATTATGTAAAAAGCAGGATAAAACTCAAGAGCCTAGGATATACCAATAAGCAAACCTGCCTTTACTTCGACGATAAAAAAACAGATCAGGAGAGAGGACTAAATGCAAGCCTGTTAACCCGTCAGACCAGTGTGGGTTTGAGATGAAGATCCACCAGTTTTTCACCTACAGGAAATGACACCATCTGTGCCCTGTGGAGTGTCTCTTGTGACATCAAAGCCAAGATTCCACAACTTCCATCAGAAGTTAGTGCTGTTGTAAAAGTGAGGGGTATCTGCTTATTCATATTACATGATCCAGCTTCTTTTGCTTCCAATAATGTTGAAATCACTGCTGAGTGCTTGTTCCATAGCAGTAGTGATGTTTCAGAAGAAAAAAAATAGAGAAGGTAGTAGTTGAAATACTTGTTATTGTGTTAGTGCCTCAACAATATTTCTGTATCACTTGTTTGCCATAGACAGAGAAGTCAGCAATGAAGGAGAAGGCAGCTGGCACTCATCACTGACAGAAGAGGAGACAGTGCGTGAAAAAAGTATTTTTACTTAAGAACAAATACCAGATAATCCTAATGAAGCTGCAGGATGTCAATTGTAGAAAGCAGCAGCCAAATCTCACAGATTTTCATGAAACTTAACAAAATAAGGCTAGGAATGCTCTTTTCTTTTAATGGTATAATAGCCTGGTCTTTGTAACTGAAGGGTACTTCTGTGAAGAAATCACTGGTATTGTTAAAGTAAGATGCAGAGCTCCCAGAAGAGATAAGGCAACCACTGCATTTCTCTTCACTGGGTACCCAAGGAGTGCTGTCTTTGATGCCTCCATTGGACATAATTTTTGCCCACCGACAGAAGGCTACTGCTGGGAGGAACAAGCTCAGACCTGAACAAGCAAAAAGACAATTTTCACTATACAGAAGTGTGAGATGTTTTCTGGGAATAAAGCTCAGATCAAGCTGATCCCTCATAACACTGATCCCATGAAAATGAAATTTGAGGCAGTGATTCACGCAAATTTCTGTTTGAAACTAAATTGAGAACTACTGTCCATAAATAGTTCTATTTTCCACAATTCTCTCTGGTGACAAATGTTTATGTTACCTGCAGAAGAATAACAATACATATAGCTGACTATACTTATTCGTAATACAGTTCAAGGAGGAGGGCTGGTTAAGGCCCTGAAACAGGCTGCTCTGAAGCTACAGCTACATTTTATCTTCCTATTTTAAAAATACATAAAGAACCAATGTTTCAATATTGTATTGTCTCAATTGTATTTATCAAACTAACAGCACGAATAGAAAAAAAGCATTAGTCTAGCCAAACCCACTAACAGGTAGTGAACAAGCCTCAGATGGCTCAAAATTGTGAAGGCTATACAGCAGCTGTAGAGAGCAAGCAGCAGCATTTGTAGTATTATGTTCTGGGAAAAAAATATTAGAGAAAAAAAGTTGCAGATGATAAGATGATATAACCCTGCACAAATGTACAATTATACTAAAAAAAAATCCCCCCCAAATGGTTTACTTAATTTATCTCCATTTCAGTAGATTTTTACTTCAGCCTTTTACTATAGAATTTCAGTATCTCACAGGTAGCATACATGCAGATGTAGGGATACCAGAGCAAACCTTAAGATAAAAATTAATTGTGCTTATACAGTGAAAGGGAATTTTGCATTATAATATCTTGGCTGCATTACTGTGTCTGTGACCAGAGAGAATTTAGACTTGAAGAAAGGACAGTTTCTGTATTTCAAACAAGCAAATAACAAAGTTCAGTTACAGCATTCTGTATTTTAACACCATGTTTCATTCTAGATCACCTACACGGTAGTTACGTAGTATTCTGAACACCCAGTATATTCTGTTTAAAAAGAACCACAGAAAATACTGCTTTCTTCTAATGTTCTTTCTAGTTTGCATGACAATGACACTGCAAGTGTAATTCCGTATTTGCAGTTGCAGCAGTAGTCAAAAAAGATAGTTTCCTTCAGAAACCCAAAACCCCACCTTTTCAGTGGAGCTCATTGCTTCTGAAGTGTGTGCTTTCCCTGCTAGCAAACATCTGCCTCCAATTTCTATGCAGATGCTCTTGATCACATGTATCTGAGTCATGTTTCTTCTGAAACATAGGCAATGAATTCTCCAAATACCGAGCCGACCTGATGTACTGACTGGCCACTTATTTGCTGCTTCCTGTGCTGGGGTACAGCTGACAGCAGCAATGCCATCTGCTAAGCTGTTCTCTGCTTAGATGTCAGCAGTGGGGTTGTTCATAGCCCAGTGGGTAAGAGCATTTAAGACAAAAAGTGATAAAAATACGCTCTTCAGAGAACCTCACAATCTTAAGGAAATTCTCTTTCTTCCACCAGAAACACCTCCCCATCCCCTTTCCAGGTCTCAGCTCTTCTTACTCAATCAGCACCTAGTTTATTCCCTTCCACAGCCAGGCTCCACTGGGGATTATTTACAGTGCTGACACTGTTGCTCTCACGTGGGTCCCGAAGCTCTCTCTGGCAGCTTCAGCATAAGAGTGCAGCTAAGCTTGGCAGAACTGCACTGCTGAACCAGGGAGCAGTGATAAACAAGAGGACTCAGTGACACCACAGTCCCCTCCAGCTACTTCCTTTTAGAAAAAAGCTCATCAGTGTTAAAGCTAAGTTTTGCTTGAGTAATTGATTTACTTCTGAAGTCATCAGCTGAAGAAGTAGAAGTTAGAGGTGCTGTAAACAAATAATATGGTAATTTTAATTCACTGCTGAATGTTTGTCCCAGTTAAGAACTCTGTGTTCAGATTTTTCTTCACTGTTAGTGACTGTCAACATTCCACCTGCCCTATCTAATAGGTGCAGTTCTGTGATGCATAACACTTGCTCCTTTGCTGTTATTTTTTCCCTGTTCAATGAATAGTTAGCCAATCTAAAAATAAATGTGAATTAGTCTGTAAATACTATGTTTGGGCTGCAAGCTGTTAGGGAGAAGCAAATTCAACCAACCATTGTGTATGTGTGATAAAATGAAATCTGTGCATTGATTTTTTCCCCCTGCTTTGAACTCTAGGCCATCTTGTATTTCTGGCTGCTGCTAGAACAATGAGGCTGTATCTGACAACAGAAGTGGACTTTAAAAGGCAAAATATAAATATTTGGAATGTGCCCAGGGAGACGAGTCTCGCATCTTCCTTTTTGCAACAACAGTCAGTCCTGCTCTTCACTGAAAATTTGCCAAAATTCAAGTTAGTGTTTTTTGAACTGAAGAAACAAAGCAAATGAGAAAATGTGCCACCTTGAAAACAGATCTCCTGCTGTGAATGCAGCAGTTCAGTAGCAGGGTCTTGATCCTGAGTGTTCTGTGGTGTCAGAGGTAGTGGAGGCTCCTGCAGAGCCTGGGAGCTGCACGACTGAGCTCTGGCGATGCCTGCAGATGTGTTACACCAGACCTGGTACAGTGAGGTAGCCCGCTCTGAAGCTATCATCCTGCACCTGCCCATACTGTTGAGGGGCTCATTCAGATTAAAAAGAAAAACTCAAAGTAATACATGAAGTTAAAATACCTCCTTTCCCCTCCACACCAAAAGGAAAGCAGGGTTTGCCCGGCCTGAGGCCGGCTGTGGCTGGTGTTGCACCACTGCTGTTTCTGTGCTTTCCTCATGGCGGGTGTGGGTGCCGGCTGCTGCGGGCTGCAGAAGCGTCTCACCTTTTGCTGGCTGGGGACAGTGCAGCTTGTGAGCTGCATTGAGGAGATTATGAGCTCTGTGTAAGCACCTTTAACATCCACCAGGCTCCCAGTTTGTTTGTAAGCCCAGTCTCTCCTTCTGCTATCTTAATTGCCTCCACATTCCACATTCGGCTGCAGTTGCAAGCAGTGATGTTGCAAGGGTGTCCATAGAAGGTTACAAAACCTTGATGACCCTTGGTTATCAGGTAGAACTTATCTTACCAGCTGTTTTCAAGAGAAGAAGAGATGCAGAAGTCAAAGCTGCGTCAGTGAAGGTCCCTGAGTACTTTAAAGGCCCCCAAATTCCTTGGCAAACAGTGATCAAAAGGAAAAATTTCCAAAGCTGGGAAAGGCAAACAGCATTTTTTGTTTTGCCTAATTCTGTTCATTTCTTGTGCAACTGTAACAGAAACTTCTAAAAAATCTCTGCGCTGTATCTCAGTCATATCTGCTCACTGCACCAAATGCATACAAAATAGAAAGTACAGTGCTCAAACAAATGAGGATGGTTGTGTATGTGTGTGTAGGTAAAGGCAGGCATGTGGGATTGGATAGGGATAGGAATTACTCTGACTAGACACTTGGACCACAAGGTTCTACTTCCTTACATGTTAACAGGCTGAATTTTGGTGTGAAAGAAATACATCTTGGGGCTGCTGGAGGGAGGGGAAAAGGTTCATCACTAAACCTATCTCAGGCCAAGGGAAAATAAAGAACTACCGATCCATATACAAACTCAGTTTTCTGGCAGGGATAAAATTCTGAAAACTTTACAAGTCTGTATCATCATCTAATAAAAAAAAAAAAGATACACAAAAGTTGACTGGGCACACAGGAACTCCGGGGTAGCAGCAAGCAGATCCAAACTTGAAAGCCTGTTTATTCATTGTTTCTCTTTCATATGTTGATGTTATCAGTGATGACTTCAGAGTCAGACTTTAGGTTAGTATTTATTAATATGTAAAGCTACATGTTCAAATAAGTCATTCTCAACAGTTAACTAATTACTAGCATGGCGTGATTTGTGCAATGTTGACATCACTTAAGGATGATGTGCTGTACTCCCTCTTGTGAAGTTTTCAGGAGGTGGAGGCATTGTCTGAGTATTTCTTTTATTTTACCTAAGTTCTTACTCCGTCTTGGCTTAACCTGATTTTCATAAGGCTCTGGCTTGTGTTTGTCTCTTTGGACAACCCACAGCTAAATTAGTGTCTGTCAGGCAAGGTTATGGGATGTTACATATTGCCTCAGGACTCTGAAAACTCCATCACTCAGCATAAGCTGAAGAGTTTCAGCTCCAAGAATCTGGAGTCTTTCTCACTTGAGAAGGGTTTTGATTCCCGCCTCAGAGCCACCAGCATGTTTGATACCACTGGGCATCTCCATTCAAGTGAAGAAAAACACTTGAAATTGTAGAAATATAACAATATTAAGCTACAACTTTTGCCAATGAAGTCTCATCCAATGAATTAGGTGAAATGTCTAATTTAGGTGAAATGTCTAATTTAGGTGTCTAATTAGGTGAAATGTTAAATGTCTTTAACTTCCAAGTATCATAAATACCTCTAATGGGATAACTAAATCCATCAAGTCCATGACTTTTTCCATACCATGCAAGAACCATAAACTTCAGAAATAGTTCAGATTTGTCTTTTACTAATTTAGAAATAGAAAGCAAAAAGGCTTTCTATGTGCTTGAGCGGCGTCTTACAACTAGTCTGCAGAGCAGTCATGGTCAGTGTCAGTGTGGTCCTGGCATGATGCACATGAGCAGATGTTTGTAGTGCTCTACTGACTTCAAAGCAGCTTTGTGCATGCCTCAAGAAATTATTTCATGGTCAGGCTTGAAAAAACTTGGTAACAATCAAGTGTTGAATGTGGCTCAGAGGTAAAATAGCAAAAAGCACTGAGCACAGTTTAGGGATCCAGTCTCAGGTGAGCACTTTCTTGTGTCACAGCCTGGGAAGCCAAAATGCATATTTTTTCCAGCATGATCTGGCATGAGTTCTACTGAAATCATCATTCTTCTTTTTCTATACAGCCCTTTCCACAGTACTTTTACTCTTGTATGCTTCTCTGCTCTTTCCTTCAGTACCTTTACCTGCCTCTCTCCCATTTTCCTGATGACCACTGTATATCAACTATTTAACGAGCTGCTGGCCTGACAGTGCTGTGAACTGCTCATTTGCAAGAGCTGATTTGTCTAATATCTTCAATTCATTAATAATCTCTTGAGTTCTCTACTGACTTTCAGTGCAATTAATTCCATCTACAGTGAATACTTCCTGGCAAAGCTTAAGGTCTTGACTCTCCCCTTGCATTCTTTTTTCTTTGAGTCTGTATTGCACTTCACTGCTCTTTACTGCATACCCTGTCCCTTGATAGTCTCCTTCACAACTTTTGTTTATTCATTTTCTGCTTTATCATAACCATCTGTTATCCTGGACTCCTCTTATAACATTTTCCTTTGTAATCATACCTGTTTCACAGGCTTTCTTACTCATACTGCCTGACGACTGTACTTCTGATCTCTCAGCCTGCTACAGAAGAAACCCAGAATCTGCTCACGCAAATCTCTGCCAGTGCTGTGTTTATTACTCCCTCCAAACCACAAAATTTTTCCTCGAAACAAATATTGTCAAAAGAGAAATGAGACTGAGTGGAACAGTTGGTAGAAACAACATATCCAAATGAACTTACATTATTTTGCAGTGTATCCCATATCTCATTCAAATACCCCTTGGCATATGCAAAAACTGCCCAGGACACACGGCTCTGCTGCCTTGCCTTCTGCCCTGCTGCTGCCTCTGAAGCCTGCTGGCTGCTGTCCTTGCCCTGGCGACAGTATTTGTGTTGGCATTGCAGTGGCAGTGCCTGGTAACGGGATCCGCTATTTACATGTACTGCAGGACATGACTCCTGCCCTGGCCCTTCTCTTGGACTAGGGTCTCTTGCTCCATATGCTGAGCCTCTGCAATTACTTAGATGAAAGATACAAAAGAGTGGAAACCTTGTTGAAAACAGAGTAGGCTGCTGTTGATTTGAATTTTTTTAAGTTAATACTATTCCCAAGTTTCTTTTCGTCAGTAAAAAAACCATTCACTCTACTGGATCTGGGTAGAATTCATGGGGATAATCAGCAATTACAAGCAGATCACAATTACTAATTCACTGCAGCATTCCTGGAACACACTGTTTCCATTCCTGGATTGTTACATTGGCATTTAAATTATTAAAGCTGCATAATAACACGTCATACGTTCTCCCTGGAGGACCTGAAACATTCTGACATTTCTATTAATGAAAATTATTCAAAAAGATTTTTTAAAAAAAAGTTTTCATTAAGTGCCATAGGAACATGCAACCATGTTAATAGGCAGCTACATGTCCACTCAATTTAGGAAGACTAGCAACTTTGAAATAAAGAAAGCTTATTGGGATGCCTCTGAGAGCATTTTTCATTTCTTCATTCAGAGATACATGTGTTTATGCAGGCTTCTCAGGTCAAAATAAGTTCTCTTGAATTACTATTTTTAAAGAGTGCTTAAGACTAGTGCTTGATTTAGTACAAATTCTTTACAGCATTGCTCTGCAATGTGTTTTTCCAGTCTTGCTCTTTAACCCCCATACAAGTGACTTGGTTTGGATGAAAACTGATTACAATGTCCACGTTTCTGGTGTTCTGTCCCAGCCTGCTTCCTTCCCTCCTCCGCACAGGCGGGGTTGTTGTGCTTGGCTGCCTCTTGAAGGGACTTGAGAGGCACAGAGGGCCAGTATCTCCCCCCAGTTCCATGCCTGTGGTGCTGGGGAAGGCAGCTCCCTGTAGCCAAAACATCATGGGGGCACGAGTGCCGTGCATGCTGCTTCTTACTTTTTCCACCTGAATTTAGGTTTATCGTGATTACTCTTTCTGCAAATGTGGAAGCCACTCCAGGAGAAACCAAACAAGTTCACTCAGTGATAGAGGACATGGTGCAGTGTCTACTGAAGCCAAAGAAATGTTTCCATTGACCTAAGAGGAGGCTGGGTGGAGGGGGGGGGGAGAGGAGGAGGAGGAGGAGGAAACAGACATGGGGTCAGTGGGAGTGGGGTGGGAGCCTCTCTGCCCTTCCCTGGACAAAACCGTCCTCCCAAACCCAGGAGCTGCCCAGCCCGCCGTGTGGGCAGCAGCTTTGCCAGGTTTTCCCCCAGCAGTCCCAGCAGCAGGGATTTCACAGAATCATGGAATTGNCTGGACTGTTTGTCCATGCAGTATTTTTAGTATGTGTGCCTGTTGTTCTTCCTGTGGAAGTTGCTTAAGGTTTTACTCTGTGAGCTGAAGGAAGAGGTGAGCAGAAGTAGTGATGAACACCTTGGTGGGATGGTTCCTGCTGTTGAATGACAAAACACACCTGAGGTGAGAAGCAAACTCTGTAGGAGAGACCAGAACAAGCTTGGTGCTCCTGCCTGCTGATGGAGAACCACCCAGCATGCCTGGGTTCAGCAGTGCAAGGAGAAGGAGAAGTTTGGGAAGGTAATACATACCCTGACCTGGCATCATTGGAGGGATTTAGGCTGCCTGCAGCTGCTGCTGAGAGTCCATAGCAGCTGGGTGCCTCATCCTTGGGAGAGTTTTTGGAAAATATCTCTCTCCTAATTGCACCGAGGAAAACCAGTAACTGGAGTGTCAGCCTGACTATACACTACAGAACCAGATCAATTAGTTCGATTTCTTTGATGTCAATTTGATAATTTCTATATGTATTTTATTATTTGGTAGAAATTCTTTGGTTTGTCCACTCAGAAGGTATGTGAAAGCTTACAGATACAAGAGTGTGACTCAATGGCATTTTTAGCAAAACAAATTAACCCTGCAGATGCTGAATGATACGGGCTTTTTATTTTTCTTGTCAGCATTTTTTTCAAGCAGATGAATACCTTCACAGAAAACAGATTACTTCCCATAAATTTAGGTGCATGTTTTGTGCATAGGACTCTTATCTCAAAGCACACCTCAGATATCAGTAACTATTTTCTGAGGTAGAGTAGTAGTATTTCAAATGGTCTGAATAAGGAATAAATTTACGTTACCAACACCAGATCATCCAGTGCCCTGCTAGTTGTCCTTCAATGTCCACTTAGATGTCTGTCTAGTCTAGCAACTCCTTTGGACAGCTGTTTCTGAGGGACTTTTGTAGAATGACTGTGGAGGTTCTGTCCGTCTTCAGCAGTGAAACTGCAGTGGACGTGGCAGATCACATGCTCCCATATTGGCCAGGGGGATCATCCTATTTGTTTGAAAGCTCTTATACTGCTTAGCAAAAGTTTCCTTTTTTTCAGTAAAATAATAAAAAAAAATCAAGATTTAGATTTGATGAACTACAGTTTTGCTAAACCTGTATTATGCAGAGGCATGCACAGACCTCTTTTTTTTGGAGACTGCACTCAATTGTTTTTCCTCACGATGGTGCCGTATTCCTCCTGCCAGGGTGAAAAGCCTCCAGTCATTCTCTGAAAATATATATAGAAATTGGATATCTAAATCCACACAGTGAAGGTCAGCATGGGGTGTTTTTTATTTCTATGCTACTACTGCATTTCCCGTTATGTGGTTTCTACATACCTAAATTCTCAATGCACATTGCAAAGATGCCGTTACAATTGGGGTCATATAAGTCCACAGCCAGGCAAGAAACAGGAGTCTCTTCCTTCACTTCAGACCACATCCTTAAGAGCTCCAGGCTCTTAATGTTTTGTCTCTATTTAATGTCTTTCAGCAAGGTACTGTCACTTTCTTTTTAATTTTCTTTGATTCTTACCACTGACAATGGAATGTGGGCATCCCTACATGTCTCTGTCTATTACACCCATGTTGGCTGTGGCCTCTAATTGAGACTTGGGTTTTTCTCAGCAGTGAAAGAGCCAGAGAGTCCTTACCCTATTAAAACAGTATTTAAATTAAAGAGAAGCAAATGTCACTTTCTGGTGGAGATCAGTCCTTATGTACAGAGCTCTTCTTTTGCACACAGGGCCTAATTGGTTTATATGATGGTTCCCCCTGGGATATTTGCCCCCCACCCCCCCCAGGGTCACATCATGCTACAGCTTTTAGTTGTGACAGCCACCACTAGCATCTCACTGCCTTTCATATAACATTATGCTTCTAAGCTGTTGTGGTGTACTCAGAAGTGGTTCAGCTTGGCTGAAAGGTGCAGCTCCTTCCTCCAGGACAGCTGTGTCACAGTTGTGATTTATTTTTTCTTCTTTGTCAGATACCCAGTAATGAGGCTTAGTTACCCAACAGCCATGATCTGTCTGCACAGAAATGCTGCTCCAAGGAGAATTAATTCTTATCCCTACAGTTGTCAAAGGATGTTCGTGCTAAGCTAAGATGTAACATAATCAATTACATCAGTAGCTATTTCTAGGTAGAACTACCTTTGTGTATAAACTACAGTCTGAGAAGCTTGCATGGAAGGTTGTTTTTTTCCATTAGAATTTGTATTTGTGCTGCTGGTGCAGGCAGATCAATTTTGGCTCCTGATTTTCTTTTATCTTTTTCTTTCTTTCTGCTATGTCACTGCTCTCTGTTTTTCAGACAATGTGCCAAACTAGAAATTAATCCAGTGTCAGGAGAGCAGTGAGAATTACCAACAAGAAACATTAAAGCAAGGTACAGTTTGTAAATACTGGTAGCAAAGGAAGGAAATTCATTTTTTCTTCCACTTCAATCTAGCAAGTCTCTTGGGTGAATTATTCATGCCGTTTCCACCCCTGGCTGTATTTAAAAAGGTGTAGCAACAGCACAGTCTCGCCTGAGAGTCATTTTATTCCTACAGCCTTTCACACATACTCCAAGGGATGGCTTCCTAGGAATGACCTTTTGTTAATCCTGTGGCCTCCTTTCATGCAGCTCAATCCCTACAACTGCAACACAAATCCAATAGAATAACCACCATAATGAATGTGGCTCAATTTCTGATGTTACTGGTGTGTATCTGCTCCTTTTGCTCCCCTTCCCCCTCCCCCCCCCCCCCCCCCCAGGAAACCA
>VZSE01015514.1:1019758-1117116 GCA_013398275.1 Promerops cafer
CCCCCCCTCCCACAAGGAAAGCAAAGAATGAAGACCAGCTGGGGAGACTCTCATCACTTCATGTCATTTTTCTAATTAGCCTTTAGGATTCTCCCAGGAGTCTCCAGGGGCTGAGCCTAATCAAAGGCTGGAGATACTGTCAGGAAGCAGTGTGTTCATTCAGAGAGTGTGCTTTCCTCCTGACATTGCTTGTACTTCCTTTCAAGTTCTTCTAAGAATCCTTTTAATTCCCTTATTGCTCTTTTAACCTCCTTGTTTTCCTGCTACTATCAAGGAGCAAAGGAATAGGAAGTCTCAGCAATTTCTTTACATATTACAGTACCAAGGGAGAAGAACTGAAAAGTAACAGGACTTAGAAGGAATATCCTTCTTCAGTCCAAGGATGAAGCATCTGATTATTCAGCCTTTTAAGCAAACTGCAAAATGACAAGCCAAATTACCCTCAGGTTCTATACATTTATATTAAAGCTGTATCTTTTGAAGCGTATGTGTTCAGTGCAATGCCAGTGGAATATTAAAGTTGGCTCAGTAAGATTAGGGCTCTGAGATTGTCCCCAGAGTTATTTTGCAGATATCTTTTGTGCATAGAAGTCATCTCAAATCACACTTCAGATACCAGTAAATATCCTTTGATATATAAGCTGATGTATGTCATTCTTGTCCCAGTACTGTAACTTAGTGAGACTTTTTAATTGTGATATGAAGAAGAAAGATTTAATGGCAATTTTGAATAAGATTTTATTTAGGAAAGACCATTACTAAAATGGAGCTTTGTCCTACAAAACCAATCTGGGTCATTTCTCAGCATGCACTGAAAGCAAAAAACGATAGACTTGTCAGTCAGGGAGCACAACCACTTTGAAAGCAAACAACACTTACCAAACTTGATGAGGAAAGAGTGATGCTCCTAAGTGCCTAAGCACGATGTACTCAGTTTAGTCAAGAATCACCAAAGATAACTCTCATGCCAGTTCAGTCATGAAATCAGGAAGAAATCTGTCCATTTTTTAAAATAAAATAAAAACTTCAGGGTTACAAACTAAAAAAAAAAAAAATGGTAAGCTAAAAATCATATTAATTCCTTTTGTTATTAGAGGCTGGGTATCCATTTCTGCATCTAGTATCTTCTTTACAAGCAATTTTCCTACTTTGATTTCCATCCTTCTTGTTTTATTTGCACTTTTTGCCTTGGCAGGGGCAAGGTATAGGAGCAGAAAACTCTTTAGTAGCAATCAGCAGTCCTCTCTGACTTCCTATTTTTGTAGTACACTCTGTTTTCTGAATTTAGGATGACTAATGAGAACATGGAAAGAAAAAAGGTGGCAACATGTGCTACAATTCTTTGCAGAAAATTGAGTTGATTCTGCTACAGAAGAGATGTGTGTGCTTAGGTAATCTTTACCTAGAGGCTGCCATCTTTTTATCATCACGATCCTTTTGCAATGACTGGCTGGCATTATTTATTTATTAAATTATTTTTGTTGTTTCACATTCTCTGAAAGCCTGCACCCCATAGGAAGGACATGACATGTGTGTTTCCTCTTCCTAAGACAGTCACAGGCTCTTCTGCAGTAGGAGCCAAGTTTCCTTCAGCAACGGTAGCAATTCATTTCCACTTTCCCCCCTGAGTTTTCTCCATCACAAATTTGCATGCTGGGGTTTCTTTCTCCCTGGCTCTAACCTCACTCCCATCTTCACCCATCACTTTTGGTAGTGTCTAAGAGGCTCTGGTGTTTAGTTGGTGCCAGTTCCCTGTTTTGTACTGTTAACCTGCTGCAGACACCTGGTTTAGGGTATCAGCTTGATAACTGCAGTTATCAATAATTGCAGTTTTTATGCTGCCGAAAGAGGGATTTGGTGTTACTACAGTTATAGCTTTAAACACGAAAGTTCTCAAGAAATTATGACTTTATTCTTATCTAGCCCTGTTGTGCTTTTTCCATGCACTATATGCTTTCAGACTTTTACTGGATGAACATTAATCAGCAAAGCCACATATGATTTCAGTACAGCAGAAAGTTGTTGGCAGTATTTTTTTTTTAATGAAAAAAGGGCCCAAACCCAAGTTTTGGTAGGCTCAGCAAGGGAGTTGTTTAAATCACCATTTTGGGGCATCCTGCCATCTTTCTCAGTGTACGCTGCCTTCCTGTTTATGCCCTTCACTCCCTGAGAACCAGTGGTGGAGGAGGGGGGCAGGAATTATGCATAATTTGAATCCAGCCTATGGAGAAAGGTGCGAGAGGAAAGGTAGTTGTGTGGTAAATACAGATGTCCTGTTTAAAAACAAATAATTTCTCTCAGCAATGCCTTTTTGGCTTGCTGAGCTTCCACAGAGTGTTAAGGGCTATGATAAGTTGGCATTGCTGCTGCGGTATCGTAGCAACTCCAACAAATCAAGGCTGCACCCTCAAACAATGAATCATTCATTTAGAAACCATATCTTCTCTTTCTCTTACTTGTGAAAGATTTATTCCTTTCAGGAGGAAAATTTATATCCACCATACAGACGTAGGCTGCACAATACCTCGTGGAGCGTGTACAATAGCTTTGGAAGGATTGCTCAGGGCATTGCCTTCTGCCAAGGCGGTCATTTTAAAGAAGTCTGAAAAAGGCAGCAGTGTTTGGATAGCTGCCACTCTCCAAAGCTGCTTGCATTCAACTTCTGCATTTTACCTGTCTTGCTGAAGGGAATGAACATCACGTCATTGTATCTTTGGGTTTAGCTGCTTCTAGTGAGGTAGGTGAATCACCTAGTGAGCCAGCAGCTGAAAGTAATGATACTGCCAAGTTAGTTACTAATGATCTGCCTCTAACAAGCATCTAAGCTATAAGCAGAAGGAAAAAAAGTAATTATTTTCTTACTAGGAAATCCAAGCTGAGCACATTGCTAAGAAACACATCAAAAGAGTTGGCTTAAAACACACTAAGTCAGATTTCCTGAACTCTCCTAGACAGCTTTGAAATCTAAAATGTCTGAGAACCACTGTAAGAAGCCATCTGAATGAGAAGGCTGTGAAGAAGAAAAGTGCCCTTCCAGGTCTGTGTCCAGTTGTTGAATTAATAACAGCATCAGAGCACAGGCTTTCTTTTTCCTTTGATGTGCAGATTGAAAGAGAGGACTTGGCTTAGAACACGTGAGCCGGTTTAGTTTAATACGAGTACAGAAGTGAAATGTCTTTGCACAGTAAGAAGGTCTAAAATTATTCTAGCTCTGGACTTAAGCCCTTCAGAGAAGTAATAGAGTGAAGTAATTTGATTAAATTAATAAATACAGGCATATTCCATACTTAGGCTTGTTGACAATGACATAAACAATAAAAAAATTTCTAGGGCATCCAGTGTAATCAAATTTTATTATATTTGTCATGCTAATTCTTGAATATTAGTTCAGGTTTTTCAGAGTAACAAACCTCCAGATTCAAAAATTGAAAACTTGTGCTTCAAAGGGTTAAAAAATTACAAACCTTTATTTTTTTTAAGCTAATAAACAGATATTTTAGATCAGATGTAGATTTGTTTCCTTATTGCTCCAGAAATTCTAAATCACCAGGGCTGCTGTGTTGCCTTTTTTTCTTTAATTTGCACGTGGCAAGTTTTTCAATCCTCATCGAAGGATTTGAAAGATAAGGTGAAAGAAAACTTGCCAAAACATTTCTTCTGTGTATGGCTGACATTGTCGATAAAGAAGTCCTCATTTCCCCTTTCTCTGTCTCCAGTGTTTTTTTCCAGAGCTGTGCAGGAAAACAATGATGAGTGAATAAATGGGTAGTTTCATTGGCAAGTACTTTCTTTTCTTCATCGGACACAAGAGTGCATGATAACTCAATTAAAGAACTTTACATGGAAGCTTTTGATATCTGCATGTGCTGGTTTTGGCTGGGATAGAGCTACATTTCCTCATAGTAACTGGTATGGGGCCATGTTTTGGATTTGTGCTGAAAACAGTGTTGATAATTCAAGGAAGATTTAGTTATTGCTGACCAGTGCTTGCCCAGAGTTAAGGCCTTTTCTACTCCTTACCCCACCAGCCGGGAGTCTAGGGGTGCACAAGAAGCTGGGAGGGGACGCAGCCAGGACAGCTGACCCCAGCTGACACAAAGGATATTCCAGACCAAATGCCATCATGCTCGGCATACAAAGGTCTGAGGAAATAAGAAGAGGGGACATTTGGAGTGATGTCATCTGTCTTCCCAAGTTACCTTTATGCGTGATGGAGCCCTGATTTCCTGGGGATGGCTGAGCACCTCCCTGCCCATGGAAAGTGAATGAATTGCTTGTTCTGCTTTGCTTGTGTGTGTGTCTTTTGCTTTTGCAAATTAATTGTTGTTATCTCAGCCCCGGAGTTCTCTCCCTTTACCCTTCCCATTCTCTCCCCTATCAAAGTGGGGGGTGGAGTGATCCAGTGGCTGTGTGGGCTTGACCCCAGCTGATGGTCTGGGGTCAAACCACAAGCACTGCTCCCTCACAGTGTGCAAACTTTAAACAGAGCAACTATTTGTGCTTTGTTTTAACCATGAAGCAGTGGAGAAATAAAATTACCTCAATCATTCACTGCTGTCTTAAGGAAGCATCAGGTTATCTGTTGCACATCACTGTAGAAGAGGATAGTAGACAAGTGATAGATAAGCTTTTTCGTAAAAGTTAATGGTGATACCTTTCAAAGCTGCAATGTCCCACTTTGTTTGGGATTTTTTACATGAGGGCTTTTTGTTCCTATTTCAAAATGAGGGAAGTAATATATGCTGAAAAAGTCATGATTGGGGTTGAACCTACTTTAAATGTAGCACTTGAAAAGGACTTCTGATGCACACAAAATTATAACGATGTATCTCTGGTTATAGGATCATCACTGGTACGCACCCAAATTTCAGTCAGTGCATTACATCTCTTAGTTTATTTTCTCTCTTTTTATCATCAGAAAAGACTGGAAACAGTATTTTTGTCTTAATTAAAACTAAGTATGTGCAGCACTGCTAAGCAAATATAGAGGAGGCACTCTCTATGCTGAAAGGTCTGGTCCTTGAGGAGCAAGGAGATGAGAAGAAAACACTTCTGCAGTATTTGCAAATAAGTCTGCAGTCTGACTTCCAGTTCCTTGGAGTTACATGGTATATGTGCATTATTTTTGGTTCACCATCTGGAAAAAAGTTACTGGCTTTCTAGGGAATTGCTTGTATCCTCACTCTTCTTTGGCAAATAAGTGAGAGAGGTTTGAGAGGTTAACCTCTAGCAGAAACGTTTGTAGGACTGTTCACTATGGAAGGAAGCAAACCACCTCATTTTCCATTTCAGATCAGCTCAAATTGTTTAGTTGAATTTCAGCCTTAGTTAAATAAAACCTCAGAGTAGTGGTTTTAATCACCACTGTCTGGTTTGGCTCCCAAATTCAAAAGTGTAGTTAAAATCCATGAGAGCATTGTGAGTGTTTTCTTAGATGTGGATGGATTTTATGTTATTTTTTTTAATTAATGCCATCCTTTATCTCTTGGCCTCTAGTATATTACAGTGCCACCTCTGAAAAGAAGACAAGAAGCACTGAACTTTGCTAGCCAAAGGCGAAAGCAATTGCTCTCTGTGGAACCCATGTGACTGCTTAGAACATGATATTGTCTTCACTCAGAAGGAGTGAATACTCCTTTCTCTCTATCAGATACCTTCTAAAGCTGTTTATGCTTTATGTCTCTGGGGAGTAGAATGGTAAGTTTTCATTCATCATCTGCCAAATTGGCTGTATCAGAATTTCAGGTCTGGCATTTGAAGTTATGACCGCCCTCGTGCCCATGAAAACTGAAGATGCTTTGATAGATTAAAAGAAATCTTAGTCTTGATGACCTTTTCCTTGTTAGAAGAGATTGTTTTTT
Organism: Promerops cafer; assembly: GCA_013398275.1. Classification (NCBI taxonomy): domain Eukaryota; kingdom Metazoa; phylum Chordata; class Aves; order Passeriformes; family Nectariniidae; genus Promerops; species Promerops cafer. The sequence continues at coordinate 1,025,620 of VZSE01015514.1, forward strand.
TGGACTATGGCCTCTGGCCTTCAAGTGTAGTATCAGATTTTTCCACTCGTGTGCTTTGAGTACTTAGTCATGGGGAAGTTCACTGCCAGACAAATCATAGCTCTGCCTTTCCTGTTGCCACTTTTTAGTACTATTCTTTGAACTATTCATATGCTGATGAGTTTTTCAGCAGCAAATACAGGGGAATAAAATTCATGATTCCTCAGTGAACTCCTCACCACATATACTTCTTCAAAGGACTGAAAAAATGGAGGAGATAGACTCCATTTTTAATTACTCAGAACAGTCCAGTTTCCTTCTCCTTCCTCCAGCCATTTACAGTATGTTTATCCTCACTTTAGCAGTCATTTGCTCTCAGACATGCAGATGAACACCACTCCCAGAGGGGCAAAGTGAATAAACTTTGGTTCATTGACTGGTCTGTGGTAGGAAGAACAGAAAACTGTAAGAAACCTTTCCATCTAAGTCTATTTAGCAAGAAAGAAAAAGGAAAGAAATACATGAGTTGCTATCTTCAGGAATTCAAACCTTCTGCCCTGAAGTGTATTAAATTTAGAAAACATATTAGTGTACCGCAAAACCCACAGGACAGATTTCAATTGACTCCACCTAGATTTTGGTGGCAAAACATCCTGGCCACATAAACCAGTGGAGCATTTTGTATGGAAATGTTGGCTTCAGCAGTTATTACTCACAAGTCAAAACAGAAAGATTTATTCCATTTTCCATTTCAGTTTTCCTCCATCTTATAACCTCATGAGGAGAGCTTCCTTTTCTGATTATACAGATGCGAATACGTATAGAAAGTAGAAGACAGTGAAGAATTCTTCCTGAACCTACTTCCTGCTGCATTTTTCACACAGAAGGTTGTTGGAAAAGATTTTTAGAGTCAGAGAGGATGCTTGGGATTCACCTCTGAAGCATCTGCAGCCGCTGTGGAAAACAAATGCAGCCACTTTTATGATCAGGCATTTTGCCTAAATTTGTCCCAGTATATACATTTTCTAAAAGTAAAACTTTAGAGCAGGTAAATGCATTGGAAGGGACTGTGGTCTAATGTGGTGAGGCTCTGTAGCCCTGGAAGATCAAAAAGTGTAATGCAGACAAAAGGAAATGAAGCAAAACTGAGTAATGAAAACACAAAGGGGGGTGGTGTTACATAAAAGAAGTCTTTCTTTCCAGTGGACTGAGGTATCAAAGTTGTTAGGGTCTTTTTCATTCATAGCCTAGTTTTTGAGCAAGGCTTAAACCATGTGGTGGCTCAGCAGCTGGCTCCTGCACCTAGCTGGTGTAGGAGGTTTTGTCCCTTTCCCTGTTTTTCTGAGGTTAAGGAGGTGAAGAAGAACACACATCTGTCACACACTCTTATGAAAGCAGTCTTCAGACTCTGCATCCTTACAAGCCTAAGCACCTTATTAAATTCAAAGTTCTCAAGATAGCGCACGTTAAAAACAAAACAAAACAAAGTCCTTAATCAAATTTCTCATTATCTTGACTTGCAGTGCACATAGTTATCTTCATTATATCTTTTAATATATATTCATCTGTTCTTTTTGCACATGTAGTCAAGTTAAGACAGTGATACTGATAAAATATTGGTTTAACTGATGCTAAAGGAGATAACTTAGGCATGGCTAATAAAAAGTGAAGGCAGCATGATTAAAAGAAAAAAAAAAGGACCTGTAAGCACAACAGTATTGAATGGTTCTGTCTGGTGCAATGTAAGCGCAGTGTACAGAGGAGGAAGAGCTGGATGCTGTGGTGGTTGAGAGCACAGGAAAGAAGGGGTAATATGGTTGTGACCAATCCCTCCCTTACAGGCTTTTGTGAAAGACTGTACATTTGCCCTGTTACTTGTTAGAGAAAGGGGACATGGGGAGGCAAAGAGGAAGCTGTAACCATAATGTGGGATGAAAAAACCAGGACTATAAAAAAGCCCCCAACAACCAAATCCAAAACCTGCCCTTACATAACAGAGCTGTTGCACACACGTACCAGGCTTTCAGCAGCACCGAAGCGTACTGCCTCAGAGACTGGCCCAGGTGTTTGGTGTTAGAAAACGGCTGGAGACCTAAGGGAAAACATCTCTGAGATATGACCTGGAGGACTTAAGCCAGAGCCCTCTGCTGAGGTTGTCCTTTGGAGCATCCCCTGCAAAAGGAGGTGAAGCCTCCTTGTTTGAAATCTGGTTTTGGGGGTGTTTTCTCATCCTCATGCTGCATGTTGTACTGAAATAGGGGGTGAAATGGGACAAGCAATCCAAGTGACATTAGTACCTGTGATAATAATTTAAAAATAAGATGTAGGCACTCCTTTGTTTTCCAGGCTGTGTTTCCCTACCTTCAAGTGCACAATATATTGCTGAAAGGGATCATGCCACATATCATTTTGCCCTTCTTACCTTTGGAAGGAAAGCAGTTTTCTGTTTAGGTTGTTAGAGACCCATCTTCTAAACTTCAGCCAGATTGTATGCAAGCCCTGTTTATACCTATTTGTTCTAAGGCCAGCACTGTCTTCTGAATTAAATGACACTTCTTCCCTGTTTTTTCCATCATGGTTATGTTGAAACAGAGCAGCCTCTCAGCCTTCCCTTTGCTATGGAAAACAACCTCTTTTGGTTTCAACTCACTTGATCAGGTTTCTCTGTACCCCTGGATCAACTTAGTAACCTTCCACTGAATTGGGGATGCTCTGAAAGCCTCCTTGGTCCTGTGGAGAAGGAAATATTTCTCAGCGTCTACCAGAAATGCCTCACCAATTCTCCAAATGCATTTGCCTTTTTCCATGTCTGCATCACCCTGCTGGTCACTCATTTTGCGGTGTGTTTGTACACCTAGTCCAACTGACAAGTTCCTGGCTCGTGTCAGAAATTCTTGTTATTAGTCTCCAGTATTTGGCTTGGCTTTTTCAACTTTTTATTATACAAGTCTCAAAGCTATCTCTGCCTGTGGTGCTTACTAGATTTGCATCCTTAGCATATATAATCTGCATATTCTCAGTGTTTTTGATGTGGTGAATGAAAATTAATGAAAATGCTAAAGAATATCAGCTTGATCTTCAGTGCCCCACCAGTAAATTCCTTTGAGGCCTGTGCATCTCCTTTCAGCATTGATGATTGCATTTCTCTTTGAGCCAGCCCCGTAAGCATTTCAGAGGTCCTCTTCTAATCCATGTAATTATTCAGTCTGATGAATCCTCTCCTATGTGATACCATATCAGATGCTGTTACCTAATCAGACTGTACAAACATCAGCATGACAAATTAATTAAACCCCCTGCAATTTCATGCACTGCTTCTTTCAAAGGTTTGCAGTGTAGACTGTCTAGCTGTTGTTGTCTGGACCCTGCATAGAGCTTACTGAGTATGGTTTCAGTCCTCAGCTTTGCTTGTGTTCACTGTTGTTGCATTTGCTGAAAATACAGTGGGAAGTATTCTTTTGATTTTGTGATAATGTTTCTTCCACTTTGAACTATTTCAAGTAATAATAGAAGGAGAATATTCTACTTCATTGGCTGTTTTCTGAAGTGTTCATCATTACTTTTGCTCCTATGGAAGCACTGTCTGAAGATTTCATCTCTTCTTTTTTGTTTTGTTTTTTTGTTTTGTTTTCACTGCTGCAGTATGCAAGTTTGGTTGTTTACTTGATGAGGGCAAAGTACGTAATGTGGTCAGAATGCACTGGAGTAGCAGTGCCAGCAGTACTCCCACAGACTCGTGCAAAGGCGCCTGCAGCAGACTGGGATTTTTTGTGAGCTGAAACCAATGGTCCTGCTTCCCACTGACTTGGTAGCATTCCACCATGAGATCCGCCATCGCCTCGAAAATAAAATGTGTGTGTACAGCCAAATAGGCTTATCTAAAGAACATTTGCAATAGGCTTGCAGCTTTGTTTCTCCCAGGTGACTTCACAATCTCCTCTGTGGTTAATACTCTTGGAGGAGATGCACAAGTAGAGATGTGTGTCCTAAAGGAAAAGAGAAAGATGATGAGTCTCTGAGCCATACCTTGCAACTCTTTTTTGGTCTGACATCTTCTTCCTCTCTAAGCCTGATAAGTCTTTTCCCATAGCATCTTTCAAACCTGGCCTCTCCCACTGTTCCACACCTGCCACCACAGGCACAACTGCCTTTATATTTCTACATGGTTTTCTGCCTTCCTGCTACCAACAAATTGCTCCTCTCTGTCACGGGCAAGTTTGGTAAGCCTGCCAAATTCACAGAGCTCAGCATCCCAAAGAATTCACTGACTTGTCACCAAATCAACACGTTAGTGTCCAAAAACATTTGGAATGTTGTGAAGTATAAGAATTTAGACGGTACATAATGCTGCAAAACAGAATATCTCTTCTTGCTCTGATTTGGATTTCACTCTCCTCTTTCAAAATCTATTTTTTCCCAACTACTTTGTCCTGATGGAAAACCTTGATCTATGGCATGATGGAATGCTGGCACTGAAACAACCAACAAATGTGTGATAATAACATCGGGTTATTTAGGAGCAGGAGGTTTTGGGATTGTGGTCAAGGTCCCCTGTAGGCTTGCTTTGCAATTTATGAGTTTGCTGTAGGCAGACAGCCCAGCCTGAAATCAGAAAGTTGGAAAGGCCCTGGGCAAGGGCTTCGAGGGGCACAGGGACAGTGGGTCACTCACCAACCTCTGCGCAGCCCCTCACTGTAGCTGTGGCACTTCAGCTCGCTTCATATGTTGCACAGTCATACAGTACAAAACCTTTTTGAACTCCTGGGTGCTTTAAGGTACTTCAGTTCTCCCAGTCTCTAGAGAAGAACAGTAATCCTAGTCTGAACCAATATTTTAAAAATTAAGTAAACAAGCAGATAAATAAATGTAATTTATACAGTTCTTTCATCATAGGACAATGTAAACTGTGAAATACTGCAAATAAACATTGCCCTGGAATGTAAACTTGCATGGAAGGTTACAGCACATTTGTGCCCTCAAATATCCAACATAGGACAGAAAGCAAGGAGTATTACTTGACTGAAACTTGAAGACTGTTTCACCTAACAGCTGTAAGAGAAACATGTCCAAATTGTACAAAACAAGACTTGTGACTTCTGTCATGACTACAAGTTGCAGGGTTGAGGGTTGTTAGCATCCTTTAAAAGATACTGTCTTTGGAATTGTAAAAGCAATACTAAATTCAACAAAGCCAAGCTTAGTTGCACCACTTCATGTAGAACTGTACCATTCTTCCAAGTCTTCTGGTAATACACCTGGAAGAGCTGAAGCACTCAAAGTAAGCTATTCCTCAAGGAAAAAGCACTTTCTGATATGCACTGATTTCAGAGTCTGCTGGATCAGGTCCTACCACCTGCATATAACAGCACTTTAAATACATTTACTTATCATTTGTGAAACATGAGTTTGGAAAAAGCTTATATTATCACAGTACTGGTTGAAACCCCATCTTAAAAGGGTTTGTGGCTCTTAAAAAAATCTAACCAAAAATACAATGGCCTTTTTCAGAGGCTTTTCTCTTTATTTTGTGCTTTATAGCCCTTGTTTCTTTCCCAGAGATGTTGGCAGCTGTTCCAATGCTGGCTGCAAGAGTGCTTTCCCAGTGCAGGCAGCAGGGAAGGGCCTGGCTGAGTAACTGCCCTACTGCTTCCCTTTCCCAAGAAATTGATGCTGACTGCTGCAGTAGGTCGGCAGGCTGGAGTGTAGCTTCCTGTACTCAGCTCCCCTGCCAGTTTCAGTTAAAGGCTGTCCCTCCACCAGGTCTCTGGTTAGGAGGGGTCATCTGTGCTGGCACTGATGTGCCTTGTGCGGGGCCGGGACCTGGGCTAGGCTGAGTGTTTGCACTGCGAGTCTCGTGACACAAGCGCGAGGAGTGTGCCACTTCATCCTGCCACAGCCAGCTGGGGATTAGCAGAAAATGTTGGGTTTTACTGCTGTTGACAGTACATCCATTAGTGCTGTAAATCTTTGTCCAGAGTCTGAGAGCCAAGGGGGAACACGGTTGTGCTGGCCAAAACTGGGGCTCAAGAGTTGATTCCCAAATTGGGGGTGAAATAAATGCCATGACCGAAAGAGTTTCAAACTATTCTTCTTTGTCCTATGTTGTTTGGGTTTCAAGATAAGCATGCAATAGAGCTTCAGAGTAGAATCACCTTTTAATTTCACAATGCCTATAATTCAAGGCTCTTTGGTTATAAATCCCACCAGTTTCAAGGAGAAAAGCCTTAATCCACTAGATACCACTGTGACAAGCATCTGCTTCCTCAAAGGCATCTTTATTTAAATAAATCAAGGTACTTTCTTGGGGGAAAGGCATCATGAAAGCTCTGTAATAGAAATAAATACCTTATTTCTCTAAAAGTCTTCTGATCAACAGCAGCAAATGTATTACAGACTGAAAAAAAAAAATAAATAGTATTTGATTATGTAGTGGAGTGGGCCAGTCTTTTGTTCGAAGTGAAGTCATATAGGTAACAAAAGAAATTAAATTCTTCACCCAGATTTGAACTGTATTTGTTGAAGAGATTGTTGAGTTACACAATTATTGCATATCAATTCCTACTATAGTATACGGTTTTTGGCACTCTTGCCTGGAGTTAGGAAACTAGTCACACTGTTGCTTAAATTTGCAGTGATTGCAACAGTTCTGCTCCAGTGTAACCTCAACAAAGGATTTTCTCCAAAATCAAACATTTATAAAAGGAAGTTGAAACATAAAGTCAGGTCTTCCAAAATTAGAACACAGTAGTAGTAATGGAATTGCCTCATAGAAAGTGAAATATGCACAAAGAGATACAATAATTGCCTCTACTTCTAAGTTTATGAAAATGCAGTCCTTATGTTTAAGGCAATTTGGTCTTACCACATGGCAGGGTGGGAGGCAATTTGCCAGGTTTTTAAAGCCAGTTCAGCTACCTGTGATGAGACCCAACATGTGAGGATAACTGGAGCCCACCAGATTCTGGCTCGGATGGCAGACAGGGAGTGTGTACAGACCTGCCCCGTGCCTGAGAGAGAGAGCTGCCAGGGATGCATCCGAGGATGGAGAAGGCGAGAGGAGGAAAGTGTAAAGGTCTAAAGTATCTGACAGTGGGCAGCAGTGAGAAGCTGTTTTCTGTGATGCCATTTACTGCTCTTTATAAAGTGCATGATGACCTAAAGAAGGCTGAAGTTGCTGTTAGATCAACCCACCAGGGACAAACACGTTGGGGTTTGTAAGTTACCCACCAGCAACAGGCAGACATATACATGTTCCTGGGGATTGGGCCCCAGAGCTCTCTGGGGTTAAGAGTCCTGCCCTACATTGTCATCATGGTAGAGTTACCAATTTCAGAGAATTCACTGCCTGCAGTAAATCTGGGGTGATCCAAGAGAAAGGCTCTTTTTTGGATCATCTGACCCCCAAGTTAGACTATTCAAGAGAGGTGTCATGACACCTGTATTCACTTCACAGTCATGGTTTTGACTCTTTGGACCGAAGAGTTCCAAATAGAGAGTTTAGAAAATATATATGCTGTGCAGCATCACTAAAGTCTATAAATACCTGGCAGAGAAAACTATGCTTTTACATTGTATGCTTTTTAATTGTAGTAGGCTGGTTTTGAAGATCCACCTCTTTAGGATCACAATTGCCAAATGACAGTCCTTTGGAGGACCATCCCACAATACTTCTACAGCACTTAAACTGCAGTTCCTAAGCTAGATAATTTCTTGAATTCCAGCAGACTATAACCTCGTTTAAGTTCTAGTTATAAATTTTCCTGTGGGACCTGTGACTAGTATGAGCAAGTTTCTTCTAGGCTGCTCAGAACAAACATAATAGATTATCAGCAAGAACATGACCAAAGGGAGTAGCAATCAAAACAATCATGTGGCATTATCTCAAATAAATTTTCATTTTCTTTGCAAGGATACCCTCCAGTTTTTGTTTTAAGACACAACCAGCACTGGCTGCTTCAAAGTATTTCAGATGCTTGCTTCCACTTCGGCTCTGCAAGGTCTGTTTCAGGACTTCATTTTTCTGATGTCAGAAAGAATTTATTTGTCAAGATCAGCATGGACTAATTTGTTCCTGACCTGCACCTGAAGGTATGGTAGTTTTAGTGCCTTCCTGGCACTTAGGTCCCAGAAGTGCTCCACCAGTGGCTGTGCATATCCTAGTTTCAGTTTTCTACCATGCAAGTAGAAAAGCAGAGTTCTGTTGGGATCGCTGTGTGCTGTTGGCTTCATTCATGTGTCTGCATTCTGGTATTACACACCACTCCTACAAGAGCTTCAGCATTACATTTTCCCCTAGGGTGTATGCCACTGCCTTGCAAGCTGGTGGCCTTAGCATCATTGCATTTCAGCAGCTGTTTTGGGAGCACTTAATGCTTTTGCCCAACTGCCCCGCAGGCCTTGACTAAGCAAGCCCAACAGCTATATTTTTGTCATTTGGTATTCAGGATTCAGCAAAGGATAAATTGTAACCTGCTTTTCTTGTAGACAGAGAAATGTAGTGAAGTATTCACTCAGGTTACAGGCTGCGCTAGCTATCAAAGCCAGCCAGCTCAATTTTTCAACCCCCATAATGGCAGTAGTGTGACACTTAGCTCTCTCTCCCTGCCTAAGAATCTTGGCAGGATGCCCATCTGAAGCCAATTTTGTATTTTGCATTGGAGCAACTCAGAGATAAATTATAGCTGCTCTGAATTAATGTTTTATATCCTCTGTACTTCCCTGCTCATCAGCAAGAGAACAAAAAAACCTCACTTATGGAGAAGATAGAAAAGAGATTGCATCTCATTTGATTTTGTGGAAATAGAGGGGTAAATGACTCAGAAAGTAGAACAAGGCTGGTCTAGGGGCCAGGGGGACTGTAATGGCAGGCTGTTCTCCTGATGAAACCTCAGCACAATGTAGAGTAGTGCTGTGGAAGCGTGATAGATAGTCTATCTTCACTGCATTTCTTACAACTTTTGAAATCCCTGAGTAAAGACACCCATTATTTAAAACCAGTGACTCAGACAGAGAACCTATTAGGCAAAATTACCTGTTGCACTATGCTGTACCAGGATCAGTTTCACTTAAGCTTTGAGAATTCCTCAGTGTTTTTCCTGAACTTAAAAAGTTGGACTTTCGTGCCTGTATAAAACAAATGAAAATGAGTTAGTAAGTTTTACCTGTGCAATTCAAGTTGAGGAGTTAAAGGGAGTAGGATGGTAGAAAAATGTTCATTGAAATTAAAAGAATCACTTTTAGCAAGAAGGGATCACTGCATCCGGAATACAAGAATGAGAAAGGATGTCAGTAAAGATAGTTTTTAAGCTTGGAGTTAAGTTTGGTAGCTAAAAAAGCATTGAGTTTGTCAGGAGTGTCATGGTGGCGAATATTCTGTTGCTGGAGGAGTCTATAGAAATGCTGTTAGCAAAACCCAGTTTAAGAATTACTGTGGCAACATTAGCAGTTTCTCAGTGGAGGAAGCCATCCATAGTATGTCTGGTCACCTCTTCAGGTAGAAGATGTTTTGTTTTGTTTTTTAATTTGTGTAGACACCTTTGAAATTAGATTAAGCATCAAACTATGACATGTATTTGGCATTATCAAGAACACTCACAAATTGACGTGTGACTGCACTTCTGATTAAGACTTACCCTTGCTGGACACATAGAAGTCAAAGTCACAAGACTTGCTACAACTCCATAGGTGCTTCCAAGGCTCTCTTTTTCTGTGGAGAAGACTACTACTTAGGTACTGCTTAAGAAATTCTGAGTAGAAGGACTAGCCAGGTATTTGCTGAAGGTGTTAAGCAATTAAGTATTGCCAGGCATTTAAAGATTACTCCAGTGGACCCCTGTCTCTGTGGTCTGTGTGTCCCAGTATATTCAGAAAGAATGCTTTTTTGACTCCCTCTATAAACTTACATCTTACCAAGAGGTACAGAGAAAAAGTTTGAAGCATTGATACATTTTCCATGTCTCCCCTTTCTCATTGAATCCAGTAAGGACAGAGCATATCTAGCTTGATTGCATTTCAAATGAAGTGGTATTTCACCTTTTTTCCCTCGTCACAGAAAGCCATTTATTATAAGAGCAGCGATTTGGCTCACAGCTGCCATGAGATAACATAAGCAGCAGTAATCAGGTTCTCCCATGGCATCCCACTCCCCCAGGTCAGAAGGGTATTCCAGCCTTGCTTGTGTAGAAATATTACTGTGCTTCCCCTTGTGAAAGACAGAAAAAAAAAGAGTTTCAAAAAGAGTGCATGATTTCTAGAGAAACTTGTTTGTTACTTGTGCTCCATATAGCCACCGTCTGGAAAAACCCATGTGCAATAATTTCATTTTGGGTTGACTTGTTGACTTTATGTCATTGGATACTGAGAGAACCAGCTGAGCTATTTTTAAAAGGAAATGTTAGCCAATCCTGTCAACAACACCTGCAGGAACCAGGCAAGGAGTCCAAGGCTCTCAAAACTTAGGCTGAGGACAGAGAAGACTAGATTTTCTGAGGGAAAATTTTACTTTGGGGAAAGACTACCTCTTCCCCTTTCTGTCTTCTCCACCCCACATCTTTACCACCTGCTTTCCATTTATTTTAAATGGATACATTAGGTTAAATTCTAGAGGCCGAATTACCGGTTTAGTGACAATCATTAATGTCACTTTCTGCAGATACTGAAGTATTGGAAAGTCCTGTAAGAACTGGAAATACTTTAAAATGTGTTTTGCACTAGCTTTAGAGAAATGAAACCACAGCCACTATCCCAAATTTGTTTTCAAGTCCACTGAGTAACTTTAATCTCATACTAATAAGCTGCTACAAAAAAAAAGAATGGAAAAGAAAAAAAAAAAAAAAAAAAGCAGATATGAATGAAAGGTTTTCCTACTGTTGTTGTGGACTTTATTTATGGTGGGTGTTTCCAGCAGAGGAAACACCAAGTTTGTGTTTAGGCTGGTGATCTGGGTGCCCTCTATTTGTCGCTTCAAAGCAATTAAGACATGAGCTACTCTGGCAGTCACAGGCACTCATACCTAACAAACTCAGCTTTGTGTAGCCCAAACTGTGCTTTGCCCAGCCGACAGAGTGCTGGAGGGAACAGCTGCTTAATGACAGCCCTTAACCAGCCGTGCTCCCTGCTCCCGACACGACAGCTGAGGAAAATGTCAGACCTCAAATATGTTCTGCTCAGCTGAAGGTGGGCAAAGCCCTGGAACATAAGTTACAAGTACCTGCTGGGCCGCATGGGCAGAGAAATGCTTCAAGAGTAAGCTAATGGAGAGCAGATAATTGCGTGGTGCACTAAGTACGTGTAAAGGTGGGGCTGTACTGCGTGTTTAGGGACAGCTGGTCAAGCTCCAACTTCCAAAGTCAGGCACAGAAGCCTTGTTTGATAGTTATATGTATTTTTTGTAATCACAGTAGCTTTGACATGTATTTTATAGATTGTTCAGGGGTTTTTGACATACTGCAGTACTCAGGCTTCTCCCTAAGCCCAGTCATTGGACAAGTCAAGAATTTTATGCATTTGCTCAGCAAGCTCCTTACCTCTCCTGTCTGCAGTGAGAGAACGTTTACTCATGCTGAATGAACAAAACCTGCAGACTTGCTTTGGTTTGCTTAGCCTTTCATCATGTGCAAGAAATGTTCATTAAATAGCAGAAACTCAGTTACTTTACATATTTTGCCTAGCTGCACTGACAGCAGAGGAGTTGCAGTTTGTGAGGTACACTTTTTTTGGTCTGCTGCTGGCTACTGATGAATTTGAACCACATTAGGGAAGGGAAGGAGCAAAGAGCAGATAACAAAAGATAGCTCCCCCTAATTCTCACACTTTTGACATCTGAGTAACAAATTGGTTCTTCTTTACACAAAACCCCAAAATATGTGTTTGTATGACCATACTCCAGTGAAGCAACCCACCTCTCCCAGCTGACTACCATTTCTGGCAAAATCAATAATATGAAACAACAGCAGCAGTACTCTAATCTCTACAGCAGCCATAAATTGGTAGGATAGTACATGTGGTGATAATAAAAGATTCTGCTGTAGTATTGATGGCCTTGAATTTGATTGTTGGCTTTCACACAGTTTGCTAGGTGTAATTAATACATTCCTTAAAATCCATGCAGAAAGGGAATTGAGAGGATATGTCAATTATTTATCTTCCACGTAGGAGGACATGGGCTCTGAATCATTAATAAAGAGCGGAAAGTGTATAGAAATAAGAGAAATTAAACAATAAAAGTAAATTTTACTGATCTTGCCTCTTGGGTCCTTTGCAAAAGAGGCAAAATTGGAGAATCAATCACTCACAATTCCTGAGAGAAAGAATTCATAGTAGGGTACTGTAGCTTCAGTCTGTGAAAAGAAAAATACTTTGCCCTTTGCTTTGAGCAAACATAGGTAGTGTTCTTGTCTCCTGGTTCCTTAAGGACTTGAATCTTTGTGGTCTCTGCTGTGTGTTGATGCTTGACCTTCACTGCTCTAAGCTTGATGCCCAGGAGCACACAGCACAGCTGAAATATAAGCAAGATTTCTGTGCAGTTAAAGTAGTTTAACAAGTTTTACTGAACCTGTACAACTCATATTTTGCAGGTCCTTGGCCAAGTTCTGGTCTGGTTTAGAGGCATTTTTGATCGCTTCTGCCAAATTTCAGTAATTTTCACCAAATGCTTTATGCATCAAGATTTTTTATAACTTGAAAAATATAAGGAGAATGTTTTAAAAAATCTACAAAGCTAGAGACAAACCTCATTAATTTTACATAATTCTTCAGCTGGCAAAATTACTTTTACAGATATGTTGGAGTGTTTGCTTGAATTTTTTTTTCCTATTTGAGTATTTTTTAAGGGGAAAAAATGGATTGACACCACATACAGAATCTTGTAATTGTTAGTGTCAGGTGAAAAAATATGACTTAAGAAAGCTGCTTTTGTGAAAACATGTGAAAGCAGAGGCCTGGCTATGTAAGGCATGAATGTAGAAATACAAAAGAAACAAACACAACATTTAAATTACTGAAAAATACTGAACAGGAGGGGTGAAACTTAGAAGACAAGTGGAGCTAAATAATTTCTTGCCACGAGGTAAAAACGTAGGTGAGTTAATGTGGAGGACAAGATCTTTGGTGAAAGTGAGGAGAACTTGTACTGAATGATGAAACAAAAGATCTTCCAGGAAAAGAAAGGAACACGTGGGAAGTGGAGTTAGGCTGATGCTAGCAAACTGTAATGTGCAAGGGAGGCAGATGTGGACCTTCAAATGCCAGTTTTGGTGACATGTTAAAGTTCAGGATGAGAGTGGCCTTTCAGGTGGTTGTCTAGGGAAGATGTGGGGTCTCCACAACATCTCCCAGATGTTCAGCCTGGGGCAGTGCTCTAAGCTGGTCCCCAGGGCCTCTTCCAACCTGAACCTGTCCATACATTTTGGAGCCTAGTGAGGTGTAATCATGGAGAAAGTGGCATTCTCCATTTCAGGATGAGAGAGCCATGAGCAGTATTTCAGCAAAGACTGAGTTAGTGCTAATAAAAAGGCAATATGCCAGAGTGGTGAGAGACTGACAGGTGCGGGACCTGTGTTGATTAGATTTGCCGTGTGCATATGAACAAGTCTTATAACAATCCTTGCAGAAATTTAATTTATAAACATGAGCAAAAGCGATTTTATGAAATGTGCAACTGATAGTAAATCAGCTTACTTTTTACTTTGGGGATATAACGTGTGGGAGAGAACAGAGCCTATTTCTCTGGGAAATTAAAAACAAAAGAAGCACTGCTGTAGATACTGTATCACTTGTGATTAAGGCAAATATTCTTTGTGCGTAGATACATATGATATGCATTTGTATCCTCCCCAGTGTCTTCTAGCACATAAAAGTAATCAAAATAGAATTTGGTGAAGAAATGATAGCTATTCCACTGAGCATTCTGAAGAGACAGAGACAACCTTCTCCTAGTTTTCTATGTCTCAATTTACATCTCTATTCTATTTGTCTGTACTCCTAGACTTAGAAACAGAAACAGCTTTTGAGAGTAGAACGAGTGTTTGGCATGAAGAAGATCTGAAGACAAATTACCTCAGCTCAGAGTTTGCCATGCTTATGCAACATAATCCCAAATGCTTCTCACCTTTGGGATTAGCTCCAGGGAAACTTGAATGAAAAGCTTGCGCACCGCTTTGCGAACGAAGCATTCCCTTGCATGTTTCCCCTTGAATACATTTTGGACAATTGATTAGCATCAGCCAGAGGATACCAGGAAAGTCACAATGCAGAGGAATATCTCTGACGTTTCTTTTGTCCTGTTCCCCTAGAAGCACTGCTTGCCTAAAAAAGGCCAGGAAAAGTTAAAGCTTGTGGTCTCACCTCAGGAGTCATGTTTCTCTGCAGACATCAGTGGAAATGGCAGTGGTTTGGGTCTCCCTCATGCTGGTGTCAGGCATCCCCGTTCCACACAAGGGTGTGTGTCCTGAAGGGCTTCCCACAGTCATGGCTCATAGCTCTCTTGGCTTCGGGATCAGTGTTCTCCATATCCCACAGGGAGGCAACCATCTGCAGCAGCTGATTCACCTCTTCAAGATTGCTCTCTGTCATAAATATTCTGGAACTTTGTCAAATGTAATTTGAAATGAGCCACTTTTTGGCTTCACTGAGTCTGGTTTCTTTCCTGTGGACCTGCACCACTATCATCTGTGGTTTGTGTATTATTCTCTGCCTCATTGTGCTGTAACCTGTTGTTCATGACCCTACACACAGGCAGTAGGTGCCCTAGGGCAGTGTGCCATAGCTGCTTCTCCAGCTCCCAGACATGTCCTCCTCTGCCTTAATTTTTGCAGTGGGAAAGATTTTCCATTTTCACTGATGTGACTGTTGCCACTGCTGCTCAGGTTATTCCTGCATCTCCTGGCTGGTCCTGTTAAAAGGTGCACTTTCCTGATGCATCCCAGGTCAAGCGAGAGCTGCAAGTGCTCTAGAGCTATGTTATTTTGGATTTAGGGTATTTATTTAAACTTCTTCCGGGACACACAGCCTGGACATTGGACAGCAAATGGCTAATGTCAACAAGTAAAACTGAGATCCTGATCATGGTCATAGAGGAACAGGCATTTCTGTTAGAGTAAGAACCTCGCAGAAAGGTTCATTCTTGCTTTTCTTTGCTGCTCAGGAAGGTGATTAAGGAAAAAGTTGCAACCAATGGCATTCTAGTTTCCATTGCAACTGATGGCATTCTAGTTTTCATGGCTTGTTTTTTGTTTCACATGGTATATGAGCATTTTTATTCTAGGCCATATTCTCAATACTTAAGCAGGCAGAGTAAATTGGATTGATGTTTTTTTGTACACTAACTTTTTTAAAAGATAAAACGTGACACTTGCCCTCCATTGTGAATTAAAAAGCAGCAAGCAACAGAAGAATTTCAGTTCTCATTTTCATGTCAGTCCTAATGCTCTTCCAAGGACATCCTTTCCAGAGACAGGCCACGTACCACAGTGATGTTGAGGTGTTCCTCTCTCAGGACAGGCATTTTGTCTTCTTTCAGGTGGGGTTCAGAGCTCTAGGCTCTTGCTGAGGACTGGGATCGTTAGTCTGGGTTGAACCAATGTCAGCACTTAGAGCACTGTGGACAGGGATGACTGGCTGTTCTCCCACAGCCAGTTTTAGTAATGGAGCAGGGGGAAAGTGAAGTATTTTAATAGTGAGCTAATAGGAATTGACCTCAGATGGCATTTCAGACATCTGACACATGAGCTACAACAGATGCTGACCCAAAATTAGAGATAATGAATTAGGGTAAAAGCATTGCAGAACAAAACAAAACAAACATTAACTCCTCCCAAAAAGACCCAAAAGAATAAACACTCTTCAATCATAATTTTCAGGATACAAGGTCTGACTCCCTCTACCCTTGCAGGGCTCTCTTCATACAGTCTGTTTAGGCAGTCTTCTTGAGCCTGAATAAATGTGTGTGTTATTTTTCCCCAGTTTTCTCTCACTTCTATACCTGTGTCCATGGAAGTCTTACACAGACCTGTGTCAGAGCACTACCTATTTATTTCAAATTGCCTTTGGGGGCTCCTGCGTTTATGAGAAACCCATCCAAGAAGCAGAGATGCAGCTGCAATAGCACTCAGGTAGCACCTACACAGTGATCCAATTATGCCATGCTTTTAGAGCATCAGATCTGTCAGGTGTCCGTCCTTCTGGCAGCACAGTTCCTGCAGTGGTGGCAGCGGGAGGCAGAACAGCCAGAGCCAGCTGGTACATTTGATGCTGAAGATTTCAATGTGACAGGATTTAGTAAATGAAAACTCAGCCAAGAGTCATCAGGAGAGAGATTATTTGACACAGGAGATAGACTGTCTCCTACATCGGCTTGCTTTTTAACTGGATACTTTGGTTCTCTTCCATTTTCAAGAAAGATATATGCAGGGAAGGGTAACACATTACAAATGTTTGCTGAACCAAACATGCATTTGGCCAAGATACTGCCAAATTGAGCAGGTTTTTGATGTCACCTGTAAGCAGATAACTAGCCTGAACAGACTTGAAAACATCTCAGGCAGAATCCCAGTTTCAAACAAGCTGTAGGAACATGCCAGCTTCCAGTAAGTCACATTCTGCTTTTCTGGGATAAGCAGAATTGAGCATTGACAAAAATTACATTTCTTGGATTTTATGTCCTCCTGTTTAAAACATGTGCACTGGGGTCAAGTATTGACTGCACAGTCAGTATTTAACTTCAAATGAAGTAGAAAATGTTGCATAGTTAGATACAGACTAGTGAAATGTACGTAGTGTGTAGGTAATAATTAGTTTTAAAAGCAGAAGAAAACTTGTACAATAGATGTTGCTTTCTTGGTGGATTTAAAAAAAATTTTTATACCTCTAAACCAACACAAAATATCCAGTAAAATATGCAGTAGTCTCTGGGAAGGGAGGATCATGTGAGTAATGGTCAAACTCTATTGACCCAGCTTAAGAGAAAGCCTTTGAATTTTTGGCAATGGAGGTGTGTAGCCCTAGACTGGAACCAAACCTTTTCTGCCAACATTAGTGAATAGTGCTAAAAGTTCATGCAAAATAGGACAAGTTAGACCTTTGACATTTTTCTCACAACTGTTGCTTTTCAAATCACTGCCTTTGCATGCAAACGTTTGTTGGATTCATCCATTATGCATGTCCTACAAATTTGATGGAGGTCTCATATGTTCCTTCTAAGAGGCTAAAGCCAGCTGCAGTACCCAATTGTAAGGACATAGATACTGGCTTGCAATGTTGTTAAGTGTATTTGATATTCCTCGGACTTGAATCTTTGCATGGGAATTTAAAAATGCTAGTCCTGTCTGATTTTAGCAAACATTTAAGACAGCACACAATTATTCGTGAAAAAAAAAGGTTCAAAGGGTTGTTAGCAGGCCCTCTAGTAAAGATTTCATCTTTCTAGTGGTAACAAATGTGTTATAGGAGACATTGCATAGAAGTAACTGTGTATCTTGGTGCCTGCCTTTTTGAGAAGTATTTTAGGAATATGACTTACTTCAGCTAACCTGTCCATGTGTCTGCCAGACTGTGCTCTGCCTGGAAGTGTTCTGTGGGGTTTTTTTCTGTTATTTCTAGAAGAAGGGTCAGCAATATCTATGGCTTTGTTTTAATCACATTTGATGAACTGCACTTTACTGTGACATTTTCACCTACTACTGTATTAGATTAGTGGTTCATTAAGAACTCAGGCGAAGGTGATGTCACCAACAGTCTGTCTTCCAGCATCTGGATCTCCTAGTTATCCCATCAAATATGGTATGAATAAACTGGTTCAAAGCAGGATGACACCTGAAATGTGTATGATCAAGCTAACATGCTGTGTTAAATATTGTCATTAGTATTATTGCTGCCTAGTTCTGTGTGACTTCACCAACAAGCTACACAAATCTCTGTAGAGGGATGCTTTCTTGTGATACAGATGCTACTGATGAACTTTTGTTATTGATTTCTGTTCACACAAAAAGTGTGCAAAATAGAGTCAGATTAAAAAATGGAGGCCTTACCCTGGTTTATATTGCCTTCCTTTATGACAGATTTAATTGGAAATCTAACAGGAAATTAGACTGGAAGATTGCCAACTGCATGGCTGGCATGCCATGAAAGATGAAGAGTCTGTGTCTTTCATACTGCACACCAAAGCAACTTTATCAATTATCTGGGATTTCTTGTGAATTTTAGGTTATCAAGTATGACATCAACAACTTCAGCAGCAAAAATATTTGGAAGTACGTAAGGTAGAAAAGCTATGCAAGTTTTCATAGAGAGTTTGAAAATTGAGGATGAAGAGTCTTACATTGTCATCTTAAAGTGAAAAAGGAAAAGGCTACAGAAGCTAAACCATCCCTAAACACAGCCCTATTGACTGTTCATTTCCTAAGGATCTTTCCAAAGAAGCATTTAGAAGGATTGCTTTTTCAGGGCTAGCCTCTAGAGTATTTCATCATGTCAGCCACACGTTCCACAGGAGTAAAAATTAATGGCAACATATCTCTTACAAAAGTCCCTTTTGGATTTTGCCAGTTCACTTTACCTGGTACACAGGGTGTCTCCAGGGAAGATTACTCAGAAGTTATCTACTTGGCTGTCATTTGTTCATTCAAAAGAGATCAGTAAAACCAGAGTGGGAAAGAAAGAGAAGTGCTCAACTTTTTCTGTCTGTCCTACTTAGATGGAAAAATTTAGTTGCCCTGGGGCCAGAGTCATATGGAGCTGTTTTCACTGGCATGAGGTCTGTGCTAGGCAAAAATTTCTCTCCCTGCAGAGGGATCATAGTGCCATGCTTTTGACAAAAAGTTATTTCTTAAAGCCATGTTTATCCCATGACCTTGTCAGAAGTGGATTACCATCCTCCACAGGCTCTGGTATTCTGTAGTTGTACGAAGCAGGAAGGAAGCACTTGTGTTTGTGAAACTGCTGGAAATAATTCAGCTGTTTACATGTGATGGGAAGTTTTTAAACCAGCCTGCCTGATATTGGTTAGCTGTTTCACTTTAAATTGAAGCTGCCAGAAATATTTCATTCTTGACCGAAGAAAAAAGAGGGGAAGAGCCATGATCAAGGAAACTTTTATTTGGCATAATTTAAGGCTGTTTGTCTATTACTGGCAACAGCAATTGGGAGATTCAGCACCTTTTTAGCAAGTTTAAATTAGAAGATTGTAACTCTGTATACACCTTGAAACTGATTGCTTCACCATCACAAGTATCATCACAAAAGACACTTGACTATTCATTTCGGAGGACACGGTCTTTCCCAAATTGTTTGACTACAGTTCTGTGTACACACTAGTGCTTTTGGCATCAGCAGATTTAATATAATTTGAACTGATATCAGTGCAATAGATGTAATTATCTATATCCCAGGAAAAGTTACACATAGCAGCTGCAGTATTCCATATCTAACACATGGTGTTTTCAGGAAGGAACAAACTGGAGCAAGACAGATGAAAATATTTGGAGCCTCAGGCATTCAGGTCAGAGCACATTAAAAGAGAGAGATTTGGAAGACATCAAAGGTGGTGAAGTTGGTATTTTCTACAGCTTTTTGCTATGTTGACAGTGCAGCTTTAGTTTCAAAAATTAAGAATGTCCTATAGAAAGAGTGGAAAAGAACAGTAGGGAAAAGGCTCATTTCTACTTCAGGGATGCAGGTTCTTTTCAAGTCAATAGGAGTTGCTTGCTTGTATGATCTTTGGAAGGGAAAATAAAGTCAAATAATTGCAACAAAAAGCTTATGCTTACATTTGCACTGGAAGGACTTCACCACAATTACTTGATGGTACTCTGACTGGTTTGTTCATTCAGAGAAAGTGGTGTTCGAACTGTATAAGTGTGAGTGAAGTTTGGGTGGTTGGCTTGGCTAGAGGTTCCTGGTTGGCCTCATTGCCACGGCCCTGTCAACACACATCAGTTGTAACCCATAGGAACTAAATACTTGTTAAAACAAATCATATTTCATCCTTCATGCTTTCTGAATCTAATATTATTTTAACAGTTTGCTGGGTGTACCAGATGATTGATGCTGTCACACTGAAGATAAAATTTATCATTCTGTCATTTTTATTCAGTATTTTAGAAGCATTTTGGTTCAAGCTGGAATCTGAAGGAATGTTACACATCCTTTTTACAGCTTACCTTAGTTATAAAAATAATCCATCTAATTCTCAGTCATTAATTGGCAGATATTTCCTAAACACAGACCTAGGATAAATTAGTAAGTTAGTTGTACCTGAACATGTCTTGAAATATACGTGCTGTAGTTCTTTTTAAATTTCCTACAAGGGGATTTAAATGAATATGGTATGAAATACAAACACATGAATTTGTATATACACAAATATGTATATGTCAACTACATGAAAGGAGATCAGTTATGTTTAATCACGTGCATATTTGGCCTCATTTCATAATGAAAGTCATAGACTGATATCAGCTATTCACAACAATTACATGGGATGTTATGAAAAGCTTGTTACATGGAAAAAGTTTTTAGCTACTCAACTTTGAGTGTATGTCGGAGCTTTTGCTTGTAAAGATGAGCTGCAAGGACTATGTTCAAATCGTGGCTGAAACCTCAGAGCAGTATTTCAGTGGTTTTGTATTATCCATGACTATTAGCAGATCATAAAATTACTCTAAAAAGGAAAGAGACTGACTTCTGGTATGGGAAAAGTTCCATTATATACTTCAGAAATAGATACTTACCTTATCTTCAAGTCTACTTGACTTGAATTTAGTCTATATTAAATTATTTTTTTCCTGTGTCACAGGTCACAAGTTACTGCTGCTGAATCTAGAGAAATAAAGTCCAGCTTGGGGTGAAAACAATGACAGCTAAACTTGCTTGTTCCTTCAGAAACCAGATGCAGGAGATTGTGTTTGGTACCCTTCCACATGTGCTACATAATTTGCTCTTTCTGTGTTTCAACAGGCATTGAATAGGGGCATCGCTGCTGTCAAGGAAGATGCTGTGGAAATGTTGGCCAGCTATGGGTTGGCATACTCCCTGATGAAGTTCTTCACGGGTCCAATGAGTGACTTCAAAAATGTAGGTCTGGTGTTTGTGAACAGCAAGAGAGACAGGACCAAAGCAGTTTTGTGCATGGTTGTGGCTGGCGCTGTAGCTGCTGTATTTCATACCTTAATAGGTAAGGTCACTTCATGTCTAGTTAACATGACTTTTAATTTGCTTCCCTCACCCATTCTTCAAACTGCTTAAGCTGTAGGCTTAATATTTCATTTGTAAGTACAACAGGAGATGCAGAAGATATGAGATGCAGATGAGATGGGTTGGTATCATGCCCATCCACGCAATTTTTATTGCTTTTTAAACAGGTTATTAAGGAGCAGATTCCAAGCACAGGGCTCTCCTGCCTGGAAACAAAACATGCTACTGATGTCTTTCAGTCAGGTGTGTGAGCAAAACTTTGACAAGGTTG
Source organism: Promerops cafer (assembly GCA_013398275.1). NCBI lineage: Eukaryota > Metazoa > Chordata > Aves > Passeriformes > Nectariniidae > Promerops > Promerops cafer. The sequence goes on from VZSE01015514.1 coordinate 1,047,056, forward strand.
ACAGGTTGCCTGAAGCTTATAGCTCAGTGTTACCGTCAGGTAGTGATGATCAGCTAGCAGTATCTGCTGGGTTGGTTTGGCAGGACTTCAAGGTATGCTTGGTAGGGCTGTTTGTCAGTTCTTGGTGGCATTGTTGGTGTTCTCCTATTGTACCTATTCCTTTGCTACTTATCTCACAGTACAAAACTCTCAGCAGGCAGGAGCCAGCGTCCTCATTAAAATATCAGGTAGTACTCTCTACTGCTGCTAGTCATCATCCACTTCTGTTGAATAATTAATCTGTGAAGAAGAGGTTAATAAGAGCAATTTATACCAAACTGAGACCAAATCCCTGAGTGTACTCTGAAACAAAGAAAATACACAAGCAGACACAAACTGAACTTTAAAAAAAAGGCAGCCACAGGATTTGCCAGTTTTTGAGAGCCTACAAATATGGGAAATCAGCTCAAGCATCAGCCACAGCAGTAAAAGCCATTTAACTTGGAAGAATTTTAACTTCATCCTCTCCAAGAACTCCATGAGATTCTCTGCACCTTCTGGCTCATTCTACAGAGCTGAAACCTCTGGACCGTAGCAACAAGGAGCAGGAGATTGTGGAGGAAGAAGCAGAGAGTGCACTGCACTGAGCAGGTAAAATCCTAAAAAGCTGAGAGTTGTAAGGGGTGGGAGGGAGGAGGTAATGTGACAGCCTATGGAGGCATGTGTTGGTTGACAGGCAGAGCGCTGGATTGGATCACCACCAGTAGGGTGTCATTCCATCACAGAAAAATGGGAAATGCGAGTGTAGTGGCAATATCCTGAAGTGCTGTGAAATCTCAGAGTCGCCTTGAAGGGAGGCAGCATTCATTATCAGGCTGTTGGTATCTCAAGAGCAACATGTGCTGCAGTTAATCAGAATAGAATAGAACAGAATAGAATAGAATAGAATAGAATAGAATAGAATAGAATAGAATAGAATAGAATAGAATAGAATAGAATAGAACAATTTCAGTTCCTGCCTGAGTAGACACAAGATCCATCTGGTAAACATAAATGCCCTCAGCTCTTACCCTTTAACAGGCTGCCAACTATATTCACCAGCTCTATGTGCCTCCCAAGCACTACAGTTTGTTTTGACCATCATATCTCTTATTCCACCACTGGTATGTGAGCCCTGTGCTATTTAGCTTTGCTCCATGTTATAGTCATAAAAAATGCTTACATTAATGGCTCACTAGCCAGGGCAACTGTGTGCCAGGGATAAGATGTTGCTAGTTTTATAAGCTGAATCCATGCATTCAAGTTAATTTAATTCACTGATTTTGACTGGTCACTTCCTAAACATATTTACATTTGAAGCTGTTTTACTGAGTCAGTATTATAAATTTTGGCCCATTTGTACATTTGGCTCTCATATTTCTTTGCTTGGAATGTTTCTTCAGCCCCCAGAGCTGCTCTTCTAGTTGCTCACTTGCTTTTCTGCCAGTGCTGGTCAAAATTTTTGCCTTTGCCAGCTGGATAAAAAGTTATTTTCTAGTCATACAGTGTTTTATTTTAAGCTGGGATAGATTTTAAGAAAGTTTTAAGTATAACTATCAGATTTCCAGGTGAAAGACATAACTGGATTTTCCATGTGGGACTTCTTATTGAAAGGAGGTGTTTGGAACAACGGTTGGAAAACCTGTCAGCTAAGTTTCTTGCCGTTGCCTGGAAGTAGAGCCCTGCTGAGTTCAGAACCTCTGAAATGCACTCTGCAGATGCTGGGAAAAAAAGGAGGTTGTGCTTACCATGCTTTAAAGTCCTGAATTAAAGGGCTGCACACAAACTTTCAGCTTTTTATGGTGACAGACTGAAAAATATTTTTTGGTATTTTAACTTGTCTATGCCTGAAAATATGCAAAGGCCACAGCAGAGACTGGCAGAGCGCCTGAGGGAATGGAGTTAGTCAGATTCTAGCACCAATTGCCTGGGTGATGTTGCCAAATTTTATGTTCCAAGTTTCCTTTGAACCTGTTTCAAGTCCTGATTATTTTGCTCTGACCCACAGATACACAGCCTGCCTAGCAGGAAGAGGAGAAGGAGTCCCGTGACGGGCAGCCTCCTAGGACCTGCAAGTGCTCCCCAGCCACTGCAAGCCTATCACAGGCTATCTACAGGAGACACAAATACAGGTCACTGATGCTTGGTGGATGAAAAAGAGAAACAAATAACACTTAGGGGACTGAATTTTTTTCCACATGCCACATAAATACAGGGCTAAGGAAGATGACATGTCTATCTGCCATGGACTGTCAAAGCCCAGGAAGAAACAGAAAACAAAAAGCCTAATGAAATAAGGAGTACCGAAAGGAAGAAAACAAGCGGTGGTAGAAACACAGTGACCGCAATGAATCACCACATTTCCAACTGTGATAGAGACTATTTGCAGTCTACACAAACAGTGGCCTCTACTCATGGAAAATAGCAAACCAGACCGTTTCACTCACCTGACTCATGCTTCATTGCTTCAGCACCACCTTCCCACTGCTGCTTTCCCACTGGGACTCACACAGTCCTCTGTGCCAGTGACTGGCTGAGCTAAACCACTTCAACTCACAGCTGCAAGCTCTGAGTCCCTCAGTCATCACCCAGCCACATCCTTATGAAGGTCTGCAAAGTCCTCACCAGCAGCTCCTGTCACTCCCCTGTACAGGTAGCAGTAACAACTGAGAACCAAGTTGGCCAAAGGGATTCAAAACCATATTCTCATCCCACTTTCAATGATGCTGTAAACCTTGTCAGTATAGTATTCCTGGATTGGCTGTTTCAGGTGTGATCTGGAAATAGAATATAGTATTCTGCCTTCCTTCCTTTGGTGGCTGTCAGAGAAGGGATTCAAGATGCTAAGCCTGTCTCTGCATATTTTTGACATCTTACTAAATTGCCAGCTTGACATAGGAGAAGAGTAATTTATATAACATTATGCTAACATAATGCATTTCTTAGTGTTGCTGGTAAGCCCTCCATACTAAGTGAGTCTTTTAACATCAGTGTCATGAAGAGTATGCACATTTTCTTTGGCCATAAAACAGCATTGTTCAACTTTTCACTAGTTTACTGAGAAATAGTATATTGAGAAAGTTTATTTCCTTCTGAATAATTCTCAGTAGTTCCAGAAATGACAGGGCAGCAGTTACTTTGAGGAAACATCCTCTTTGCTTTTTACTATACCTGATTAAAAACTACATGATGGATTATTGTCATCACCAGGAGAAAAAGGTTGGAACTTTAGTAACCAGTAAACTTAAGTGTAGGTTAACTTTTGCAGTAATCTATAGCAGATGGGATGGCCAAGACACACGAGTGATTTCTTTTGTGCCCTCTTATTACTGTCAGGCTGCTGAGCGTGGGCCATAGATTGCACAGGGGAAAACTTCAGCAGTTCCTAGCAATTCCGCTGATACTTTTGAACTTCCCACATGCATGATCACTGCATGTACATTAAAAATCTCCATAGGAAATGAGACACGGGTATAATCCCACCAATTCCAGTGTAACACTACTGGAATTTTCCAGAGACTAGGAGTTACAGAGTGGGTTATGACAAGCTGAGGTATTTTTTTTTAGTCAGTCTTGTTCCGACAAGACCACCGTACTGGGTATACTAAAGATTTTGCCCTGGAAAAAAGGGACAACACAGGAACACGAATCAGAATATAATCCAGGTTTGCTGCTTTCCCCCTCCCCCTGCTCTAAATAAAAATAAAATATTATTCATTAAAAATTTGTCCTTCTTCAGCATGGTCACTGCTAAAGCAGTAACATGCTTCCCTGGCTCCCCCAGGCCTTTTCACACAACAGGGGCAGTTTCTTTTCAACAAGGTACTCCAGACAAAGGAAGAAAGCCTATGACTAAAGCACTTTTGGATAGCAGTGATTGTGTTTCAGTTAAAACAGGATAATTTTGAGACTTACGAAATGTTGGCTTATTTGAAGATACTTCAGATGCTAAAAGTCATTCATAGATTTGGGAAAATCAATTAATGCAATTTTGGAACTAGACCCGCGCACAGAAAAATATGATTGCAGTAATCAGTGTTCACTGAGATGCTCTTAAGCTGTTTTGGTTTTCTTTAATTCATGTATTGCTATGAGGAAAGGAAAAAAATCACAACACCTTAAACACTCTGGTCATCTGAACTTTCACATGGGGAGAACAGATGTTTTCTCTTCTGTTTTAAATTCAAGCTAACCAAAGACATAAAGAAATCTATATACCCTGTGGCATCTCCAAATGAAGATTTGCTATTGTTTTTTCACATTGGTGTTTTCCTGTTTGCCCAAATCACTTAGCTGAACAAATTAGCTCAGTGCATTAAGCATGGTGCTAATAACACCAAGGTTGTGGGTTTAATCCCTGTACAGGCCATTCACTTAAGAGTTGGACTTCTTGGTCCTTGTGTGTCTGTTTCAACTCAATACTCTGTGATTGAGAAACAGATGAGCATCAGTTTTGGCCACGTGAACCATCTTTCCGAAAAGCAGCAGAATAGATTTGTTACTTCTGAAGTCTCCAAGTTCATTTTTAAAACTGGCAGCAAAGTATGTAAATGGAATGTGTCTAGAAAGAATACACTTTAACCCAAAGTCATGTTTTGGATTTTTTCCTTCCAGTGAAGCTATTTTTGACATATGTAGCTCTGTGCCTGGAAGTAAATGGTGTCACTTCCTCTGAGAGTTTTTTCTTTATGATTTACATGCTCAGTAGTAGTCAGCTCCAAAATAACTACAGTACAGGTATTTGTCTGAGACTGCTGGCATCACTGAGAGTGTGTTGTTTCAAGGTTATCTGACATTTGTGTGCTAGTAATTGGCTTGCTAGAGAAATCAGTGCAGGGACCAGGAGATCCAATTAGGTGTACAATTTTCAGTGTCATTTCTTGACCTTCTGGGTCTTAACTGGAAAAACCAAAAGCAAGAATTCCTGCTTAACTTCTGTAACAAATCTCATCCTTAGACGTAGCAAAACAAATGAGGTATTAGAGAAGAGCAAACAGGCAGCTCATCTTGGACTTGGACTTCTCTGTTTTAGTTGAAATGATGCAAGAAGTGGGAAGCGCCATCTGCTTTAGATTCATGTAATACCCTCTGGCTCTGTTGTCTGTGTTATTAGTTTTGTACCATTATTCATAATAAGTTTGTAAGGTTGGCCAAGGTTAAGTTCTAATTGCATCAGCAGTTGCTTGATTCACAGCTCAGTGACACATGCCTGTGTGTTTGTCAGTGAATCTGAGCTTGCTGAATCTTTGTGAGGATGGAAACATTCATGGACATCAGCAAAAGTGATTGTATGCTTTCACTGACATATGAAATAGTTGACTATTTTGAAAATAATGTTTTAAGTTTAACTGCTACGAATTTAAAACCAAAATCACATTAAAAAGTGCAGTTAAACTTTTTTTTGATGGGGAGAGAAAAAAAAATCTTTGAAGCTTGCACAGCTCAGTGCTGGTATCCCTAGAAATCTTAAAAATGTGGTGCTATGCGTTGTAATGGTCTAAGTGCCTTGAGAGTGCCCTGCCAATAAACTATAGCTCTTTTCTTAGAAGTGAGAGTAGTTCAGCCTCTGACCCTCTGATTCTGTGAATTTTTCTGTGATAGTAAACTTGAGTGAAAAAAAAACCAAACCGCAGTGGCCTTTAGACACAAAAAAGTTACTTATTACTCACATTCTAAACATTTTAAAAGTCTCATTTAAAACAGATGAAGGACAGGAAGAGCAGAGAAGGGTGACTTCTGCAGCCTGCTGTGCTTCTAGCACTGCACTGCTTGAGGTGGCCCCTCTACAGAAGCAGGTTCCTCAGCATGTGGACTACAATTCTCAGCCTCTTTGTGGAGGATAAGGTGGTGTGTTTCCTGCATTGGTTTTTAAGTTTTTGTGCAGAAGCGTAAAGCACATTCAATGGAACCTAAGAGAAAGTTAAATGAATCTGACCTTCACGCATGGCTTGCCTCACAGACCTTCCAGATTTCTTTCCTTCATTGAAATAAGTTGATTCAGGAACATCCATGTACTGCCCTGCCATAAAAGCAGCTTTCTACAAGGACTTAACCCACAAAAAACCCTTCATAGCAGAGAGTTCTCAAAACACCGAGTGAAGATTGGCGCATGGCTATTCATGCAAAAATATAACAAGGCTGTGCTTGATGTTTGATTGAACTGCAACAAGCACCTGAACACTTAAGGGACTAAACTGCCTTCTTCAAACTGAAGAAAAGTTGGAGTCCTGGTTTAAAATTCTTCCCCAACTCTCTTCAAAAGGAAACAAGGCTGGGAATGCCTCAGGAAGTTGGCTAAGCAACTTGGAATTTACTGAATTAATTTGGAGACTGTGAGTCTAACAGTCATAGTTCAGGTGAAAGACGTATAGGGACCAGCATAGGGAAGGGGGAAGATTTAACATTTTTAGCATCTTTTGGGCAGTCCTGGTTGTCTGGAATGAGGCGTGTGCTTGTTCAGAGTGCTATCATACCACCTTCTTTTATTTTACTATCTTGTTTACACTGTCTTATTTGGACTCAAATACTCTTTTCAGTTCTGTTAATCATTTAACTGCTGTATCTCTTAAGCCATCACAAAACAATGACAATTTAAACTCCTCTTTAATTGCTTCCAAATAGTGTTTACAAGTTATGAGAGGCAGTTTTAGGCTAAGAAGATTGAATTTGATGACTAATGTTAGCATTTGTCAATCCAGTTATGAGACCTGCACGCATGAAAAGGATCACTTTCCTGAAATACCCTATATGAAGATCTGTACAAAGATAATAGGGTTGTTATAAATGGAAAATTAGATAGATGTTCACATTTGAAATAGTTAACTTAGAAAACACACAAATAGGAGAGAACTGAAATAAGGTTCCCCAGACACAAATAATTCTGCCATTACTTACCTGGGGGCAGCCTAATCATTCTTTTAACAGCTATTGCAGGTGTATAGAGGAAATCAAGTAATGATGTGCAGGTCTAGAACATAGCTTATAAAAGGTTAAAACTGATTTGGATTATTTCCCTCTACATACTATATTTTTCTCCATAGTTCAGACTCCAGTCAGACTCCAATTCCTGGTGATTGGGAGGACTCTGGGGTTCTTAAAACAGCTGGCTAACACGGGTACAAACAGAAGTGTAAACACCTCTGCAGAGAGCTGTGTGGTGACTCCCTGTGTCTATGTGGCCTTCAACCCAACACTGTGAAGAGAGGCCTGGAAAGAGAGTTTTGTCCAACACTAAAAGTTGTCTTGGGTTGAAACAGGACGGTGAAGTAACACACCGGCGATCAGAAGTGGGAACCTCCTGATTTCCAGAGGTGCCCTGTTCTGACTTGTGGCTCTGGAGGTGCTGGCTCTAGATAAGGAAGGAACCGAAGGCAGGTCAAGGCTGCCCAGGGGACTGCACAGCAAAGCACACAGTGTCCTGACAGGTCCTGGCAGAGGTGGTCATTAGGCAGAGTAAGGGAGAGGCATAATGAGTGTGATCTGTTGCATGCCATCACAAATCACAGTATCCTTTTACAGCTTTGGGCAGGTTTACAGGTAATGTCATGAGAATGCAGTGATAATAGATGGTTTCAGCATTTAAAAGGCACTATATCCCATGAAATACACAATGCCTGATGAAAACAGCTTTTCTAACAAAGAGCCTTGATTTAATGAAGGAGCAGTAGATTTTCTGGAGTACCAGTGTGTTCATTTAGCAAACAGATGTGGCACTTGCTATACTCAGATCCCAATCCAGCCATTTGTTATCACGCCTCTGCCAAAGGTTACTTTAAAAAGAGCCATGAGAGCACTTCTTAGTCATAAACAGCAGCTGGTGAGCTGCAATATCTGAAGCCCTTGCAGCTGTTTGCTAAGTGGATGTGTGTCTAAGCTCCAAGGCATCACAGTCTTTCAGGTACTTCTGAATATCTCACCCAAGAGTCCATATGCAACCTTTGTTTTTCATTCTTATCTTGTTTCTCTACAGCATATAGTGATTTGGGGTATTACATTATTAATAAGCTGCACCATGTGGATGAATCAGTGGGAAGTAAAACTCGGAGGGCCTTCCTTTATCTTGCTGCCTTCCCTTTTATGGATGCCATGGTGAGTGCCTGATTCTGAACTGAAATTTAATGTTAATGTTATGAGTTTGTGACCTTAGTTCACAAACTTTGTTACCTGATGGGAAACTGAAGTATGCTGAAGTAAAGTGTGTCCTTTGCAAGCAGTAATTCTGTATATACCTAGACTCATCTCCAGCTACATGGAGAAAGCATCTGAGTGGACTTTAAACATCCAGAGATCATGACAGATGTCAAAAACCTCAGCTGCCTTGTCAGAGTTATAGTATATGCATGTTGGAAAGCACTGGTCATCTTATGATGAGCTGCACTGGTTGTCTGTATGGTGAAAGATTGGGATTTGCCATGCACTCCCAGATCACTTGCAGAGCTCACAAGGAATCAATAGTTTCTCAAAGCAAATTTGTCAAAAAGATGTGTCTTACCATCAGTTTTTGCAAGCACAGCTAACTCCAGTATATCTCAAATGCTTGGGCAAGAGAGCCACACATGGGGAGAGCTGCTGCTTCCCAGATCATGAGGCTCTTTGCTTGTGGCCTGCACAACATGAAAATGTGGCAGCTCTCTTTAATGCCTCCACCTCTGTGTAAAACTGGTAAAGGAGAACCTTCCCATGCCAGTGCCTCCACCACTTTCTCACTGCTTTGTCTGCTTGAAACAGTCGCTGACAATAAGAAGAAGTTTGATCATTAAAAAGAAGTTCATTTTCTTTTCCAGACAGGACTCAATATAACTCAGTGGGCCAATGAATGCACTTTAGAAGTGCATCCAGCAGATGAATGATTATTTATTAGATTATTTACTATGATAATTGATCCTGTGCAGTATCTGATTTGTGAAGGGCTGCTTTCTTACTAGATGTGCTCAGAAATTTCTATACAGTCTGTAAATTTATCCCCATTCTCCCTGCTGGCCTGGCGATGAGGAACTCAATGCAACAGTGCTTTCTCTGCATTAATAGCTTAATATTTGCCCAGGTTCACACCAGGTACTGCTGCAGGTTGTTTGTGTACAATGTAACAACCAGAAAACAGCATTCTTGGGCCTGAAATCATTCACAATATCATAATCACTTCCCAAACTTTTCTCTGGCTTTTTTTCAGGCATGGACTCATGCTGGGATTCTGCTGAAACACAAGTACAGTTTCCTAGTGGGATGTGCCTCAATCTCAGATGTCATAGCTCAGGTAAAGGCTCCTCATTGAAGTCACTGTTCCCATTGTGTTATGGACCAGATGCTTTCCTAAACAGGAGCTCTTTTGTGCAGAGTGTCTCCTCTGTGCCTTCTCTCTCTTCCATAAGCAAGACACCAGAGGAAGTAATCTTGTGTGCTGCCTTCTGAGTGTTTATCATGTGAAGGCTGTTTGCTGGCAGTTGTGGTTTAGGACAGTCTCACTTGACTGGATCAAGTCAGTTCCCAGGACTGCTTGGCTTAGGGTCATGTCCTGAAGCACTTCCAGAGCCCTGTTTCATAATGGCTGAGAAACAAGTTCTGTATGTACACGTGTACATTTGGGGAAAAGAAAGGTCAGGCAAGGAGACCACTGGCTGCTACCAATCTTGAGGCTGAGAGAGTGCTTTGAAATAGATCTTAATCTCTCTGTACATTCTCCCCAGCACTTCACACAGTTCCAGTGAAATCCTGAGTTGGAGGTGAAGGCATGATTCTCCACCTGACCTGTCAGTTTTGCACGTGGTGTCTAATCCACGGAAATGCAGTGTAAGCTGCCTTTTGAGTACTTGTTACTGTTCCAAAAGGTGAAGGCTCAGAAGTGCTCCAGAAGGGGTCTGTGGTGATAACCCCTGGGTTATTCAGAGAAGACCAAATGTTTTTTGAACTTTCAAAAGGGAGGTGTTAACTATCCTGCTGCTTTGTATTAAGCACACTGAAAAAACAACATTCGTACACACTGATGATGGCCAGTGTTGTAGAATTTAAGAACCGATATACAGCCCTCTTTTGAAAACATATAAAAATATTAGGAAATTAAGAGTCCCAGCAACTGTAAACAGTTGCTGTACTGCCCCATTAACAGCTGTATGGTGTAACAACTGGATAAGAAAGAGGATAAAGCAGTACGACATCAAAGAAAATATAAGTCATTGGCACTCTGTTCAATTTTCCATAGCATTTTCCTTCCACTAAACATAAGGAAACCGTAAACCAGGTTGAACCAGTCAGTTGCTACCCTGTATTTGTTAGGTCTGCCCCATTACAGTACTGCACTAAATCCTCAGAGATAATACCAATTACTGTAAATGACCTTAACCCTCAGGGTCTGCTCTTGTTCCGATGTGACCCACGAAATTTCCTGACCCTGGGTGCATGTCAGGTCATGCACAGCTAAATACAGAAACAAATTCTTATTTTGGCCGTGCCCTTTCCACAGCGGTTGGTGAGTGAGGTGCCAGGGTTGTGAAGAATAAGACACCTGTCATCATCTCTCAACAGAATCCTACACAGGGCAAGAGCAAATCCAGAGCACAGAAAGTTGTGGCTGTCACAGCCCAGAACTCTACACCTACATCTGCGCCCTGCACAGGGAGTAGGGGCACAGGCAACAGCCACTTTTTCTTGATTAGCTTCATGTGCGCACCCTTTGTGACTGACTTTGCTTCTATTTACTGCAAAGCAATGCTTTTGTAGGTTTGAAAGCCCTCATAAGCACTGTGGCCTGCCTCAGGAACATTTGCAGAGCGTGGTTTTTCTTAACTACTTCTACAGCTCTGGCAATGAAGGAGAGAACCTGCACCTGAACAATATGTATTTTATTTCGTGTAACTCACTTGAATGCCAGCATGTCCTGGCAGGATTGTCTTGAGTCTGCTCTTCACAGCACCAAACACAGTTGGCTTTCCAGTTGTGCTTCCCATCCAGAGTAATTTGGAATTTAACAGGCATTTCATCTACTTTGTACTTAACAAAGAGAATAGTATCATATTAATCAGTTCCTTTACATTTTACGGATTGAGCATTTAGTCTTAAGAGGCTGAATTATGAACTGTTCATTAGCCCAAAAGTTTCCATTTAATTTACATTAATGTGGCACTCAGCTGAAAAGCAAATAATGAAATAGTGAAATTTCACTTGAAAAAGTTGAAAATTAGGTTGCCATAAGACTTCCTGCTCCTAAATATTGAAGTGAATCTTTCAAATCGCTTTTTAATTGCCACTACCCTCCACCCTGCCCCCCCCCCCAAAAAAAAGAAAAAAAAAAAAATAGTAGGGCTTAGAAGCTGACCCTAGAAGCATGTCTCCAGCCTCAGCGTGTATCAGAATAGCACATTCTCCTGGGAGAGGTGACTCTCAGCCACATGCTTGCTGTCAGACCTTGCCAGACTTTCATGCCAGCCTTCTCCTATTTATGGGTTCTAGTCTGACACCTGCCCAACCTTCAAATCCTGTTTCGTAGAGTATGAAATTAACTCTTGTTCTTCTCCTGTACATGACCAAATACTGGGGGATCCTGCCTAAAGTTTCTATAGATACTGTAGCCATGCAAGTTGTTGGTTCAGATCGACTTTAACAGGAATCAGGCAGGAGGTGCATTGGCCCTGGAGAAGCACACAGACTAATTGTTAATCATCTGTTTGTTTTCTCTGCAGGTTGTTTTTGTAGCCATTTTGCTTCACAGTCACTTGGAGTGCAGGGAGCCTCTCTTGATCCCGATCTTGTCCTTATACATGGGAGCACTTGTTCGATGTACCACACTCTGCCTCGGATACTACAGGAACATACATGATGTTATTCCTGACAGAAGTGGGCCTGAAATGGGGGTATGTCTTCATACCTGTGTTTTTTCAAACTCAATAATTTTACTTGGGTTTTTTTTTGTGTTAGAATACTGCATTAAACTGGGCGTGAAGGGCCTTCTCTTTGTCCTGCAGGAAAAAACATTTTCAGTTAAAGAGGCATGGTAGAAATTATTCCAGCAACAGCACATGTGACACAATGCCTTCTGTGGTATGGATGTGTCTACTGAGGGCCTCTTTACTGAGATGTAAGACAGCACAGCATGAACTAAGTGAACACCTTAGTTAGTATGGAAGGAGATATCAAAATTTCTCTTTTTCTTCAAATGTCATATTGTTTTCCACGTAGCTTTGTCTGGTAGTCAGAACAAATTATGCAGATAGATACCTTATGCATTATTTATTGATATCCATGACACATTTTCTTTTGAATCAGTATTGCTACCATGAGTGAAAATATTTTAGGCTCCTCATATTGAAAACTATTGAAATTAATGTAACAAAATGACAGTAGATGGGAAAAGCAGAAAACTTTTCTCCATGCTTTTGGTCCTGCGCTGTATGTTTTTTTCTAAACACACTTCATTCTTTTTACCCTGTGTTGCAGGGAGAAGCTACAATAAGGAAGATGCTGAGCTTCTGGTGGCCTTTGGCATTAATTTTGGCAACTCAGCGAATTAGTAGGCCCATTGTCAACCTTTTTGTCTCCCGGGACCTAGGTGGCAGTTCCGCAGCCACAGAGGTAAGAAAGGCAGTGCTCTCCATTACTGCAAATGATCATTTCATGGCATTACCTCCGTGCCTCTCTTCTCAGCCAAGCTGACGAGAAAAAACTGTCTTAAGTACATTTCTATTTGGTGCTCTTTTTATGCTTGAAAAGAAAATTGCTTGGACTCTCACCATGAGCCCTTCTGCCAGGTCTACTGGGACCTCACCCTCAACAAGACTAGTAGAATTTTTTCACTGAATAGTGCCTGCATCCCAAGTTTTCATGCTCTACACATAGGTACATATAGTCTGGAGCATTTAGATCCCAGAAGTTTTAGGACAGTTGACAGTAGTCCCATGCCCTACTCTTTCCTGTCATGTATATTTTATGGCTGTGCAAAATGAAGTGAAACTATTGTTAGCAGTCAGTGCATCACACAGAACAGTGTAGAGACATAAAAAAGCACATATTAAAAAAAATTCCTCCTGATTGGGATATGAAATGCACCCTGTTTCTCTTGAGGAATTTCAGATTACTCCAGTAAGTCTCCTACAGCTGTTGGGAGACAGATTTCTGATTGTAATGCAGAGCCTTTATCAATGCTCACCACAAGCTGACCCATTCTCTTAAGAAGTCTGGGGGACTTCTGCTGCCAGTTTCATGCAAGGACGTCTAGATGCATATAGCCGTAGGATAAGCAAAGCTGTAAGATACTAAATGAAAAGTTCAAAGAACTGCTGTTAATTTGTCATACATGATACAGTGTATTTCACTCACTCAGGAGGTGCCAGAGACTGCAAATGAACAGCTGTGAGAAGAGAACTTAGGAAACTTCACGTTTTACATACGTGATTCAGGGATTGGTCTATGTGTTAACAGTGGTCTCTGTAAAAGCGGAGCCAGAGGTTAGCAAAGATCAGTTTTGCATTTCTTGGTGACTTTCAATTTTACATGCATCACATTTCATGGCTAGCCAGTTCCATTTTGTTGCTATTAGGATGACTCCAAATACATGTCACAACTGGGGATTTACTGGCAGTTTTACACTAACAGTAATGGTCACATCCCAACTTTCTCTGATTTCTGAAATAATTGCCTTTGAAAAGAGAGGTGCTGACAGCACAGATGACATCAGTGTCTGGAGCATGAGTATCCACAGGACTTTTACAGGTCCCCTATTCAATAATAGCAGCAGCTTTCACTGTGGGTGGGGAGTCCCTGTGAAGGACTAGGCTGTAACATGTTCATGAGGACCACAAATCCACTTGTACTGTCCAGCTCCCACTGCTTTTGTTTGGATTGCCAGCACAGTTGTGGTGATTGGGCTGCCCCTTTGGTGGTGGCTTTCATAGGGGCCTTTTTCACCTGTCAAATACAGCTGCTAGACATTTAGGAAAACTTTCATGCGTATATGTTGGAATAACACTAATTGAGGAAAAATACTGGAAAAAATCACTGCTAAAAACTTAATAGTTTCATCCAAGTGGAATCTAGCATACAAAATGAGGTAGTGAAATACTTTCTCCTTTAACAGGTACCATGTCTTTGCAGTCTTTTTGGATTTAACAATGAAAATAAGCAAAATAGCTTTTATATTCCTTACTCAATTTAACCTAGTTAGGTTTCATACAGATGGAAATTCTGATGAAGATACAGTAATGGGAGGGTGTGCAATTAAATCTTAAAATTCTAATTTGTTTTATTTGAACCAATTACTTTTACAAGGTACATTAAACATTATTAATGGTATTATTAGCAGGGAAGGATCTATACCACTCTCTTCCTCTCTGTGGATATCACTGTGTTCCACTCTCTTTTTAAACAGCACAGGGAACAAATTAGCTTGCTACATGGTCCTGTGTTTGTATAGATCTTTTAACCAAGCAAAGACAGCAATTATGTTTATAATGGGAAAATGGGCTCAGATAATCAAGAAAATGTATTTTCAAAGTTTGGGAGTGAAACAGAAATAGCAGTAGTTAAAAGAAGTTTTTCTTAACACTACCATTGCTGGATTTAAAATGAATCAGAAATGTGTGGATTGTAAGAGATCTGAACCTGCAGACAAAAGGCACCCAAGTGCTTTGATTTCTGGAGTTAAGAGAGTCAAGCAGTTCTCAGTACAGATGCATACTTCAGCTCTGAGGACTAGAAAACTTGGAGCGACAGTAGATTTACAAGTAGCCACAGGAAGAGCTCCAAAACACCCTTCCTACATGAAAGACATTAAGGACATGTATTGGGACTTTTTTTTCAGTCAAAAAAATCACCAAAATCTTTCATACATTAATATGGGGGGGAGCTTATGTCTTTGATAAACCTCTTGGACTGTACTTGTGAGAGCGTAAAAGGGCAGTGAATTGTTAAAATTTCAGTGAATTGTTTCTTATGATAAAAATGTTATTTTTGGAATTATTTTTGTCTGGTGTTCATTGATGAGCACCAAAGTGGAGAGGTAAATTTGTTTGGTCTCGTAAGTGCCTCCTGCCCCCAAGGAGTCAGATTGATGTCCAAACTCAGTCAGCCACTGAGATCCACTGATTTATAGTCTGTCTTACTTGAAGCTATTTTATTTATGGATAACCAAGTAAAATGTATATAAATTGAAATTATGCAGTATGATCCAAAACTACTGTGAGCTGCAAGGCATTCTGCTGCTCAGGTATCTGGGTAAAATAACTCAGGAGCAATATGGGAGGAAGGTATTGGGCTGGTAAGGGGTTCACCACAGCTCAACTATTATCTCAGAGTATCAGAGTGATGGCGAAATGACAAACCTGACTTAGGTAACTTCATGGCACAAAAAAATTTCAGAAGCTTAAAATGCCAGGCCAAATGACAGCTATTTTGATGGTCATCCTGAAACAAAAAGCTTCCAGTCCCTCATCTGGCTTTGCTTTGTGTCAAGGTCAATGTGGTGATACTGGTGGGCAGTAGCACCCTATGATAGTTTAACTGTTGTGTTTGAATATTTGAAGTTCGTGTTTCTCTGTCTCTATTCGTAGGCTGTGGCAATTTTGACAGCTACATATCCTGTGGGACACATGCCCTATGGCTGGCTGACAGAGATCAGAGCTGTATACCCTGCTTTTGACAAGGTGAGTGTCCCTGTTAGGGCTGTCATAAATACCTCTTGGGGGGTTTTGCATGTGTGGTCATCCTAGTTCTCTCTGTTTGTTGTTCCACTGATAGGTTTTCTTAAAATCTAGTTAAAATTAATTGGCTTTCGGTGGCTTCAAACTGTTTTCTGATTTATGATTTTAACCTTAGCTCTGTGTTACAAGGTATTAAGCTGCCTTTTGGATAGATAGGTGCTGTATTTTTTAAGGATTAAAAAAAGTCCTCACTATGAGGTAGCTACTTAGGTAATGAAGTGATTTCTCACGAAGTATCATCACTGAATGAGCAAGATCACGTCTCTGCTCTGGATTTTGTGGTATCTCTCAAGTAGGTTTGTGTTCATTTGCTTATGTTAATATTTAGCAAAGGGTGTTTCACAGACTGACACTAACACAGATAACAGACATTCTTTTAGTAGTACTGACTTAGCTGACCAAGGCTATGAAGATTGGTAAATGATTGTTGGTAAATCATGTAATTATGCAAGAATGCAAGGACTGCTCCTGAAACTGAGCACAGAGCAAAAATTAATTTTGTTTAGTCCCTTTTTTTTCTCTGATTCTTAACTGGTACTCACTAGTCCATATGTTAAGCAAAAAATCATCCTATCCTGTGACTCTGAAATTCAAATTCCAGATCCTCTCCTTCCATTTATTTACCAATTAGTAACTGAACTTTCTGGTTCCAAATACTCATGAAAAATATGTTTGTTTTCTCTGGAATGTATTTAACTGGAGCAAGCCCTGTTTAATATCATTCACCATAA
Organism: Promerops cafer; assembly: GCA_013398275.1. Taxonomy (NCBI): domain Eukaryota; kingdom Metazoa; phylum Chordata; class Aves; order Passeriformes; family Nectariniidae; genus Promerops; species Promerops cafer. The sequence goes on from VZSE01015514.1 coordinate 1,063,488, forward strand.
TTCCAAGGAGAATTTAAAACGAACACAAAGTCAAATCAGTCATAACCTCCTAACCTGCCTGTGTACAACTAAATTGACCTGTCAGATAAAATACCACATGTAAGCTTTCTCAGAGGCCATGCTGCTGAAAAGGAACTGCAGATGCAAATCCAGTGAACTGCAAGATAAAAATAGTTTGGGACAGGAAACTCAGGAGCTGCTAACCTCATTTGATGCAAGCCACAATGAATGCACTATTGCCAAGCAATAGTAACAGCAATTAAGACTCCTAAATTCAGGTCTTATTTAGCTGGTGAAAGATATGCTGACAACTGCAGTGGTGACAGGATTAGACCATGATTTGTGCATTTGTTTATTTCAGTTAAAAGGTTTCTGATAGGGCTCTTGTGGAACAATGTGAGGAAGAAAATGCTAGGACAAGGCACAGATGGGTACAGTTTATCCAGCTGCTGGAAAAGTACTAATGGGATCTTTAGTTCCATGTTTGAAGAGCAATTTGTAATAAAATGTGCAAAATTAGGTAGCAGCAGTATAAGGGATATCTCATCCTGGCAACCATTTGTGTAAATGCCTCCAGTGTGCTTTTCAGATAATAAATACCAAACCTGAAACCCACAGCGGGATTTTTAAGATTGCTGTGAGAACTGCTTTTCCCTCAGTCATGCATCACCTTGTGTCACTGTGCCTTTCAAAAGCTTTGTTTCCTTAAGCAAAGTCTTTCTCAGAAGAGTCCAGATAGAAACACTTTTTTATTTCTGGACCCTGTAAGGTGTCCATTGTGATTTTCAGAAGCCAGAACAACATGTTTGCATGCACGCTCCCATTTTCTTTTGTCAGTTATTCAGGAGGCTGGCAATGCTGATGGCCATCAGAAGCACACTGACTGATGGGATTTGAGATGCCCCTCTTTAGTGGTTCTACTGGGGAAGTCAGATTCTTGTCTTCACAGGGAAATCATTATCTCTGTTCACATTCGTAAGAGAGGTGCAGGGTCCTACTTCAGTCTCTTATGAGACTTTGTGTCCAAAGCAACCTCATGGCCTAGCAGTTACATTCAGGTTAAGGGTTACTACTGACATTTTGGAAGAGAGCAGGCATATGCGAGTTCTGTGCTCTGTGTGCTGGTTTATGTGGTGATAATGCCATTGCTCTTAATGGACCCTGCCACCTGACTCAGAGCAACACCAATTGTGAGATTTGTGAATGCTGTTTACCTGATGACTAGATGGGAATGGATACTCTTTTTGCTCCATAGTGTTTTGTTCTGAGAACTAAATAGCGTGTAAGAGTTATGAACAAGGAGTATGTGCTCGAGTTGGAGCAAAGGACGGAGTATGGCAAGGGAAGGGATAGCAGCAGTGGGGTAGGAACGAATGAGAAAGCTTTTTCTTAGCACCCCTTTTGGATGGCTTGATTTGGGTGTGCTTTTTTTTCTCTTTGTTATTTTAGGCTTGTTAGAAAGTTGAGCCATGCAGCAAAAAGTTCATTTAAACACTGGTGAGTGATGTAAGCAAGGCCTATCTTCACATCTGTAAAAACTAACAGTAGCAAAGTATTTTTTCAGAAATACAATTAATAGTAAGAGATGCATGAAAAACCGTTTACAGAGAGTTTTCATAACCTGTTCCACAAAAGGTCAGTCAGAGTGGCTTCCTGCTTTAGGGTCTGGGTTGCCTGCATCTTCAAGCACCCAAACTTCCAAGCAGGTATTTAGGCAGGAACATGGAGCTACCTAAGTGCAATTGCTGCACTGATCAGAGCAAAAGCCTTAAATTGCAAAATTCCATCAAGCCACCTGAATGTGTGTGGAATAATGTACTCTTCACAGTGCTCTACTCCCAAAATGTGTCTGCAATAGTTCTATTTCTCCTAGGAGTAACTCCAGTAGAGAAGGCTGACTGTGACAAGTAATGTTGTTCTACCCAAGTTACATCTAGGGTGTATAAATGTACATCTCACAGTATAAGTTTTATCAGCAGGTGTACAAACTTGTGTATCTCAAACAGTCCCCGGGTAAATGCAATAGATGACCTAACAGCCTCTTGCTTAAGGGCTCCTAATGGTAACCTGCTTTGATATCCCATCATCTCCTTTCACAGACCATTTAGTTTGGTTTTATGTGTTCCCCAAGGGCAATTTTAAATCTTCAGCTTCATTTGTGATATTAGACATTTGGAGGAAGGCTTTGTTGTTTTAAATAAAACTTTGCTGCCATGTGAGTACAGAGCCTATGTTCAAGGTGGAACATCTAATAGTCCTAATTATGTTCTGTTCATTAAACTGCATTAATGGAGCCAGCTGTTCCAGAAGCTTTGTTTATACTACCTGCTTGTCTAATTGGATCAGTAAGGATGCTTGCATTGGTGATTTGGTACCAATCTGTGGTAAAAGGGAATAAAATCCAGTTTTTCCTGTGAAAACATGCTACAAACTTTAAACTAAGGTTTAAAAAAATCATGTGGTGTTTTCTTAGAAGGAGCTACCAACCTTTTTCAAAGCTGAATTTGTTAAATAGGACTTATTCCTTAGAAAAGTAAGGATATTACTCAGCCCTCAGTGACCGTAGCAGCAGTTGCTGTCAGTTTAAGCGGAAAATGTCCTGTAGTGGTACAAAGTACTCAGAAAGCTCTAGGTTATAAAGCAAACAAGCCAAGTCAGACACAGACAGGCACAGACAGTCAGGTCCAGCATGTGACCCTGGTGCCAGCAGCTCCTGGTAGTCTGGAGCCAGGCTAATGCTCGCTATCTCTTTCTCTTGCCCTAGAATAACCCCAGCAATAAACTGGTGAACACCAACAGCACCGTCACAGCAACACATATCAAGAAGTTCACTTTTGTTTGCATGGCGTTGTCCTTAACGGTAAGAAACCTTTGTTCAACTCAGTGGTTTCCATGTCAACCAGAAAGTTGTCTCCTCTACCTAATGCTAAAAGCACGAGCAGTTAAAGAAAGGTGAGTTGTCTTGTCTTGTGAAGCTCTGTTGCTTTTATCTGGAGAAGGGAGTGTGATGATAGTATTGGAATAACAAGAAAATCAGCTGTCATTAGCTCAGGCTAGATATCTAAAAGGCTGCAGTTACTCCATTTTATTTTCGCTACTTTTAATTTCAAATCAGCCTCCCGTGCAAAAAGATATCAGAGACCTGCTTTTCTTTTATCTCTTTTTGTTTCTTTTTTTAAATGAACAAAACTTCAGGTAACCAGTGTGTCAGGGAGACAAAAGAATGCATTTGTGTCACATGCAGTGGGATGGCAGCCTGTCCCTGAGCATCTTTCATTTACTGTGAATGGTGAGAGAACAGCATGGGTTGACCCTGCAGTAACTGTTCCCTGCTGCCTCTCCTGGCACTGGGTTTTCATCTGGGGGTACTTTGATGCACATTTGTTCTGTTTGCGCTCAAAATTATCTAAAAAGGGCAATCTCGGGGATGGTGCTGACATGGACTAAAGGATCTAAACCTGTGTCCATGCTGGGAAGCATTTCATGTGGATGACATTCAGGGAGAAATTTTGCTCAGCCTGCCATATTTCAAAATGACCGATTTGCACACATAAATACAGTGCATTTTCCCCAAGAACACTGTTTCATCAGTCTTCTTAGCAACAAACAGGCAATTGTGGAGGAAAACTGAAGCTGGTAGGGATCATAGCAAATACTGGAGCAGATGACCAGGGTAAATCCAACGTCTGTTTCTATAAAGGATGGATTTATATTAGTGCTTAGGGCCAGGACATTGTCTCTGCACAGTACTTGCACTAGAAGGACAAAAGAAAAGGAGAACCCAGAAAATAGGTTTTTCATAGAAGAAGTCCTTCATCATGATAGAGAAGTACTTGGGAAATGTGGCAATTGTTTTAGGATACAATGCTCAAAGTCCTACAATTGAATCTACTCATACCCCAGACATGTTTGCTGTTTACCCACAGCATAGCATACTTTCCATGGGGTACCTGGCTGCTTTGGAACTCTCTTCTCCCTACATTCACAAATTTACTATTGAGTATGGGAGTGCTGACAGAATTTCTCTCCCCCCTTCATTTTAGTGTAGAATCTTTATGTCTGAGTTGCAAATGGCTTATGCATGAAGAGAAACTAATTTATGTCAAAGGAAATGTTACAGCACACAAGCCAGAAGTATTTGTAACCATCCCCACCCCCTTGCCACAACCTGAGAATGTGGGATACAGAACTCTGTGTTATTTCACAGTTGAAAATGAAGCAGTTCAATCCATGCATAGCTGAATTACATTTCTTCTGCTCTTTGTTTCCTATACTTTTTCCCTGAACATCTACAACTGGCCACCATCAAAGACAGAATTGCATGAACCAATGTGCCATCTCCTCTGTCTTTTAATTTCCTTAAGCTTGACCTCTTTTCATGTGGCTTAGAGACCAACAGCTCTTGCTCTAACTTGTATTTCCTACAGCAAGAAATGGAGACAGACATATGCCTCAACTGAATTTGCCATTGTCTGGAGACTTTCCATGAGACCCTAGCTCTCATGTTATCTACCATCACACACCTTGAGGTTTTCTTTTCTGTCCTGTTCCAGACCAAAGTTATGTTCTCTACAGTTGAAGCCTCCCTCAAAGTCTGTCAGTGTTGTTACAGACCCACCAAGGGGAAAGCTTTCCTTGTTCTAAATTGTTCTGAGAATACTGTTTCAATCTCAGAGTTTTCTCTGAACTGACTGTATTCTTAATCCCCCATGATATTTATCAGATTACTGTGGTTCAACTAGATTATGAGCTTTTCACATTACCATCACTATCCTCTGCAGAGTAATTTTTAATTACCTCAATAGGCTTTTGCTTTTCTGGGATTTTGTATCCCATAGTTCTCCATTTTACTTTCAAGGGCAGTCCTTTCACAAGATCATCATGAGATATTTGTGCGCAATGAAATTCCAGAAACACTTTTGAGGTCCATAGCTTTTCCTATCCCATTTCTATTTTTACCTGCTAGTGACAGATTCTTAGGATTGCTTGTCAACAGACAGAGCAGAAAAATAGACACAAGCTCTAAAGATTCAGTTGTATTCAAAGGCATGAGCCTGCAAATGCTTCAGCACACAAACTCAGCAGATGTGTGGGATGACTCATGTTAATGTGTGCCACAGGCTCTAAGGAACTAGACTTCAAATTTGCCTCTGTGGTGGCCAGGTGAGCTCCCGTGGCCATTAGTGATAGCAATTTGGTTCAGCTGTGTCTTCCAGCAGCCTCAGGTGGGACAGGCCACAGTGTTTTTTGGGATACAGTTCCAAACACCAGCTCCTGTTGCTGCATGGTTCATGTTAGCTGAACCACGTCAGCAAGACACGTGGCCAGTTATCTTCATATTCTCTAGCGTTCTGTGTATTACAACAGGTTTCCCCTTCCCAGTAAGACAGGCTCAGGGTGCCAGGGTGACATGCTATGTGCACCACACCATGTTCTTCCATCTGTCACCAAGCTAATGTACAGCAGGAGAGCTGCACAGTACCTCTAAGTTTTAACATGTGTTCTATTAGAAACAGCTCAAAGCTCTTTCCAGCTATTTAAAAGGAATTTCAATGCTGCTTTGCTTTTTTTTAAAATGAACACGTGGTTATGGACAATTGGGGAAGGTAGCAGTTTTCATGAATAAACAGACTGATTAAGGGGAGAAGCTAATTTTATAGAATGCTGTTTTACATTTAATTAGTAAACACTGCTTAATAAACAAAATCCAGATATTCAGTTTTGCCCTGTGATTTTTTTCATTCCTTTCTATTCCAAAAGGCTAAAAGATAGAGTGGAGAGAAAGTGTTCACATTTACACTCGTATGTGTGTATGTGATTTATGCAAGATTTATACATTTCATATTTACTTGTTACAAACATACTAGTGAAAACTTTAAATCTCTTAAAAAAAAAAGAACATCACCATGAAGTTTCAATGAAAGTGAAGGTTCAGGCACTTAAGCTGAACAGATGCATTGTGCATTGTGTTGTGGTAACCAAATTCAAATTCCAGGTCACCTGCATTGGATTTAAATCTCAGTGAAAGTTTAAATGTAATGTACTTAGGAGCAGACAGCTGGTCAGTTTACTGGCTTATATGCTTAACCTTGAGAGTTGAGTGTATGTGTGTCAATACATGTCAAAATGTCACCTACTTTTTAGTCAGGGTAGGTTTATTGACTCCTCAATTATGTTCCTCATAATTGAGGAGTCTAATGATAACTTCAAAATGTTTCTAATACTAGCAAAATTACTTTTTATTTCATTTGTTAGGTAATCTTTTAGATTCTGTAAATAAAAAGCTACTTTCTTTATAAATAGAATGTAGTATTTAGATTCATAACTTGTTCTTTTGACAGAGGATTAAAAAGTACTGATTTCTAAGGACTCCTGCTGATGTGCATCTGTAGTTTGAGGAGTTACTACTAGCAGGAGTTGTTTCTTTCATTTGCTGGTAGTTATCAGTCTCATAGGAAGAGCAGCACACAGACATTTTGTCAGCTCTCCAGTGATTAAACCTTGTAGCACAGCAGCATAAACTACTATCACTTGGCAGTTATATTCATCTCATAGATTAATGTATAATGTATGTATCTGATAAGTATGGAATCATATTCAGTATAATTCTAAGTGAGGGGGTTTATATTATATTATAACCATGAGAAGATTTAAGCTGCAGCATTTAATATGCTTGTGTATCTTTAATTTCCCCCCAACCATGGGCAAAAAAGAGGGACTGATGCTGGGAACCATAGACTTGCAGGATTCAATAGAGGGACCCCATCTCCATCTGAAAACAGCAGGGTGAGGTCCAGAGTCACAGGGTTTCTCTTGCTGGATCCCTGTGATGGAATCAGTTTCAGCCTGAAGAGGGGAGGAGGAAAGTCTTTGTTCCATTTGACAACAGTTTACTGCAAGCCATCCCATCATTTTCCTAATTCTCAGTCATCATCTGCTTGGTTATGTTCTGAAATTAATCATCAAGCACCTAGGAGATAAGAAAACCCTGATCAAGAACAAGGAAGCCAGTGTAACAGGGAAAATTCCCTATATGAAAGAACAAGAAGCACAGAAGACAAGATTCAGTAGTTGCTGCTTCCTGCTTAATTCTGTCAGAACAGGAGTCAAACACTGTGGAAGAGTAGTAGCTGTGTTTCATCCAGGCTGAAAAGCCTTGTCTGTTTAAAAGACAACTTGAGATGCCTGAGCTTTAGCTCTCCGCTTTGGATTTGGCTATGCCAGACTAGGAACTGCCAAGTGGGTACTGGCTGCTGACTCTCCTGTCCAGTTGATCAGCAAGGCTCCACCAGCCAGTGAATTGTAGCACTGGCAGATAATATTGGAGTCAGAATGAATAAAGACAGATTATTCATACCAACTCAGTGTATTATTGCAATACCTTATTGCACTGCCTTATTGACTTATTCCCTGATGCTGTGCAAACACTCTATACTCAATAGCTGTTTAATTTCCAGTTGAACTCAGCAAATCATATTTCCCAGCCTTAAGTCTGGCAGCTGATTTTTCCCATGAGGGACACCAAAGACTGTACAGTTTTCATAGGCCCATTTGCTCTCAAATATTCAGTCCGCAGTGTAATAAATACACCATTTCATATCCCTTTCTGCACTTACAAATAAGTTCATTTTCCACCTGATAAACTATCCTGTGTAAAGCTCTTACATGCATTAGAGTGATGTATTTGATGCTTTCAACTATGCTGTCTGCTAAATAATGAGACATAAAGCAACTCATGACAGAAGTTAAAGGAGAAAAGTTAAAGAATTCATTGCATCTCTGCAGCAAGCCTGACTGCTGGCCTCCTAGGTACCCTTAGTTTGCACTCAGGATAACATGATTTAGGCTTGCATGTTGAAAAATGCCCAGTTACATGTTCCCATTTCAGTGAAATCTTTTGAAGGTAGAAGAAGTGTTCATAGCATGAAATAAGTGCATGGCAGATCCGTGCAGTGCACAGCTCCCACTGGGTCCCAGGAATCCCATGGCACTCAGCCACCATGGATGCACTTCCTGGGCTGCAGTAGCTGCGGAAGTATCATGTGCTCCACTTTCTTTCCAGCTTTGGAGATGCAGTACCAGGAAGGCCAAGAGAGAGAAAATTGCATTCAGGGCCTAACCCGAGATTAATCTTTAGATGCCTTAGGCAGCTTCACTGTAGCCAGAGGGTATGCAAAGGAGTGTTTTAAAATAGGATTTGCCACAAGCAGTACATGTGAACATTTTTTCACAAAAATGTGTATAGTGTTTTTCTCCTTTCTGAAAGAAAATAAGGTCAGTTACCACTACTATTGTGAAATCAGTATTAGACTGTCAGGTAGCAAGAAAATGTAGAAATACTTGAATTTATGCCCTCACCTTCATGCATTTGAGCAAACAGGGAAGAAGGGTTGTGTGTGCTCATTTGATTAAGTTTGGTAAGGATCAGCCTAGAGACGAGCAAAGTGATTTGCAATTCTGATCCATGCAAGAAACTGCTGGGGCTTTTACTCCAGTATTCCTATTACACTCTCACACGCCCTTTAGCCAAGTACCTGCTGCCTTATCCCCATGCTTTCAAGTGATTCAGATGCTGAAAAAGGGAACAAGAAAAAATAAAAAAGTAACCATTTCTTTTTCCTTGTGACTGATGCCATATATTTCCTCAATATATTGAGAGGATTGCTATTAGAAAAAATCACCCCGTAGTTGCAACTTGGATAGCTTCGGTAGCTATAAATATTCCAGGCTGCTAATACTGGTTCTTAATTCACAAGCTGAAATCTGAACTAAGTGGGGATCTCTGAGATCCTTAATTTAGGCCTTCTTCTCTGCACTTTACATCTAACCTGCATGCAATGCTGAAACCTCCCCATCTCAACTCTTATGGAAGTGACAGCAGGCATTCTGAAGATGGCCCACAAGGACCAAAGTCTGAATTCAGAAAAGGGGCAGTACTGGAGGGGTGTGTGGTGAAATATGAGCATATTTAATACTAAAGAGAGAGCCAAAGATGTAGTCTTTGTGCATTGATGGTGCATAAGAGCAGCTGAACAAGTAGGTAAAAATGAACTGAAGTTCAACGCCTCATTTTTTCACAAATTTTGACTCATGATCTAGGGAATAGCATCGTGGTCTGAAAAAGACAAGCCATACGTTTAAGTTCCTTGGCATTTCAGATACTGAACGTCTTCCCTGCAAATGGGGAATGCAATATGGCGTCCAGTTAGAAACCTCATTAATCCCTTTTGTCTTGAGGATTGTGGCATTTCTGCCTTACTAGAGGAAACAGCTGTGCCACACCTTGAAAAAAGATCATGATGATTTCTTTGATGTGAACAAGGAAATCTGTGGAATTATCAGTGTTCATGTGCTCAAACTAAAACATTGCACAAACTAAGTTACTCTGTAGAAATCACAGATTTTAATTCTGGAGCCAAAAGTTTCTGATGGCAGTAACGATTTTCAGTTTTTGAAATGCTTGTGTTTTAGCAAACATGGCTTGGGACTATGTTTTGCAGTGTTGTAGTTCCAGAAGGTCAGTTACCAACCACTGCACTAGAATTTATAAATGAAAGGTTATGTAAGAGCCAACTTTCTTAAACTGGCTTGTGTTACTGCATTAATTAGGGTGAGCCCTTGCTGTTCTTTAAGATTGACAAAGGTTATATGAATTTTTTTTTTTTTTGGGGGGGGGGGTGGACAGGTGGTTTTTTTGGGAAGTTAAGTCTGACTGCAGAACTTCAGAGTTTTAATAATAATTGATTTTTTCAATGCATCCCACAATATCAAATTGCAGATTAATGCTTCCAGTCCTCATTCCGCTTCAACATAGTTTACAGCAGTCAAACTTTATAGTATATTGTCCAGTTCATCCAGGTTAAAGCAGTAGTTGATCCCCCCCTGTCCAAGGTCATGCTTACAGCTCTTCTGAACTGGAAATTTTGCCTGAATATCTCCTTTTCTGCTTGTGAAAATAATCAATAACCCCTGAAGACCTTCTAGCTCAGGGTAGCTACTGCAGTATAACTCCATTCCTGTTGCTTACTTTCAGAAATACCTTTTTATAATAAAGAAGAGCTTAGTAATGACTAGCAACTGGCTTTAAGAAACAGCACAAACCATATTTTCTTCAGATCTGAAGTCCTGTATAGCTTTATTTAGCCTTCTCTGTAGTTCTTCCTCCTGAGTTTAAAGATAAATGAAAGAAAATGAGACTAGCTCAGTTGATCAGAGTGCTAATAATGCCAAGGGTGTGGGCTCAGTCCCTGTATGGGTCATTCACTGAAGCGCTGGACTCAATGATCCTTGTGGGCCCCTTCCAACTAAGAATACTGTGTGATTCTGTGAAATGTGTATAGGAACCATATTTTGCTGCTACCATATCTACCTGTGACATTCAGTGTCAGAAGTTGAAGCCATTGCAGAGGCCACTGGATTTGTGTTCATTTTCCCCTATCTTTTATTGGCTATCTTTGTTTTGCATCTCTGCATTGCTTTATTATCAAAGGTTACAACCTGGCTTTACTAAAGTCATGGCAAATTTGGACTGAGAGACAGTAAAATCAACAGGAATAAATGTCACAACAAGAATCTGGTCCTTCTCAGAGGACACAACCCCACCTGCTGACCATGCCAGTATTTGAAATTCCCTGGGTGATAGAGTTCAGTGTCCTCACCTCTTGTGAGTATAAAAAGAACATAAAAAACACAAACAACTCTCCAAACTTCCCCAACTCTCTCAAATCTTACTTCACCAATGGTATCATGACATCCTTATTGTATTAAAAAGATCTCACAAGTCTTATCTAGAATATCCATACTTTAAAAAAGCAGCATTAACTTTTAAGACTAAATCCGTTTTATTTTGACTGTACTGTTGCAGGCCATATGAAGGTCAAAGACAGCTTTTAGAGTGATACCACTCATCCAGTGGAGCAGTTTGTTTTGACTGCTTTGATTTTGCCCATCTCTTAACTCCAAGATTGTTTTTTTTAATCTTCAGGCTGCTGGCACAAAAAATAGCAGTTGGAAAATGGCATATTGGCAAAAAATAATAATTGGAAAATGGCATATTGGCAGATAGTTGCTTAAGAAGCTCTTCACCTTTTCAAGGTCAAGTTTAGTTCCTATTTCAGTAAAAATTGTTTCAGACATGAATGGAAGCATTCCTGTCTGCACAGGAAGATGCTGGACCACCAGAGGCAGACTTTATGAAATCGTCACAAGGGCCTTGTCCTATCCATGGTACTGCATTGAACCTTTGTCCTGGAACAAAGGTTTTTTGTTTGCTCCAGTGAGGTGGAGATTAATGTCTCCTTCATGATTGTTAAGGTTTCACACAAAGGGTCTGTTCTGCATGAGTGGCTGGAGCAGGCAGAAAAGGAAGCATCAAAAATTATCCCTGCAGCAATGTTTGTGCTCAAACTCTGTGTTCACAGTAGGAAGAGCAGCAAGGGGCGTAGAAAACTTGGGACAGAAGAAAGTTACTAAGCTGGGAGATGGACAGTTTTCAAAAAGAGACCAGAAATCTATCATCTTTGGTTTATTGAGGCTTTTTAGAAGTGAAGTAAAATGTTCTTCTTTCTGTTAAAAAATTAAGCAGCATAATTCATTGGGAAGATATAATGACTACCTTAAACAATTTAGTGACTCACCCAGCCTGGAAAATACCACCTAAGTACTTTCAGCAGCAGCTGGGAAGAAAGCAGATGTGGCACTGTATTAATGCTATCAGAGCGTCAGTGAATTGTGCAGCTGCTGGACGTGCCTTTATTTCTAAAGAACGTAGTGCTCTGTCACTCTGGAAAGCTGGGGGAGGTGGGGGGAGATTTAGATATGTGTAAACCAATTATTTCAGGAGGAGATATAAAGTTAGGGGGTGTTCCCACAAGCAGGCTCTGGTTCTGCCGCTGCTTGATAAATTTTATGATGACTGATTCCAGCTTTACACCCCCTGCACAGAGCACAAAGTTCACAGAAATCTATACTGACTTGCACGCGCCTGAGGGATCATCATTGTAAGAGAATGTCCTTGTGATTCAAGTCATCAGCATTATCATAAATCAGCTTCAAATGTGACTGTGGTCTGACATTTTTACTGCTCACAGATCCAGGGTTTTTTGTTTCATGGCACCCCACAATTGTTCAGGTTGGAAAGGCCTCAGGAGTTCATCAGGCCTTTGCGCAAAGCAGTGTCTGCTGTGAAGTCAGAACAAGTTTCCTGGGGCTTTGGACAGTCTGTTCCTGAAAAGTTTACATTTCTCACACAAGAAAAGGACCCAATTTCTGACCTCTTCCGAGTTACAGGGCACGTGAACACACATCGTAATGTGTCTCAACGGAGCATCGGACTGCAGCAGCCTTGACCCTGAGATTTGCTCAGTTGGTTAGAGCATGGTGCTGGTAATACTAAGGTTGGGGGATCAATTCCTTTGTGGGCCATTCACTTAGGAGTTGGACTTGATAATCCCTGTGATTCCCTTACAACTCAGAATATTCTGTGATCTGTGACTTAACGCCTCAGAGCCTCAAACAATTTGGGATGATGAATTTAGGTTGTTCGCTGTGTATCAAAAATTCCTCAAAACTGTCAAAACTGCAGTTGTGGCTCTGCAAAGACTGCTCTCTGACATGAAATACAGCAAATATAGCATGAGTCTGCAGGCTCATTCTGGCAAGGACCAGGTTATGGTATGCAGTAAGCTTCTGTAGCAAGGCAGTGATGCTGGCCTCTAGTGTTATATGAAACCCAGTAATTCTTCCACAGATTCCAAAGAACTTTCTGATTGCTTATAGAACTGTGCTTCAAAAAAAGAAAAGAAAACAAAACAACAACCAAGCTAATGGAAAAAAACACCAAACCCTTAAGTCTTTAAAGACAACAAGGTTTTTACTAGATTCTTTCCATGGTAAATTAGATACAATTTCCTGCCAACAGGGAATAATGCCCTTATGATAAAACCTAGACTTTATGATTTCTTGACCTACAATAAAACACAAAAGCCCTTCTTTGTGTAAATCAATGAGTAGATGCATCACCTTCTTCATAAGAACCCTATTAAATTCTTTCTGTATTTTTCAGCTACCTGAGAGCTGCATGGTAGCTTCAGGAGGCATTAGGACTTTGTATTCTGTGCCACACCTCTATTCTAGACGGAAGCACACCTCAACGGGAATCTGAAAAGGGGGGTACCTATTAAGTTTTCTGTTGTTTCAGTACTAGTAAGCAGTTAACACTTACAAACTGTTGTTCCTTTTATTCTTCATAAAAATACAGAAGTGCAGTTTCTTTTAACAGTAAGATTTTACGTGAGAAGCTCCAATACTATGCAGTCATTTAGAGAACTAAATTTGCAAGGTCGATGGAGGTGTGGATTTGAAATAGCCATAAAAACAGCACTAACAAATTAAACAGCTTTTTTTCCAACATCTTACAAAATAGATTATTGAACAGAGGAGAGAAATCCAGCATTTGCCGTGGATGCTAGTTAGAACAAGATATTATCTTGACTTCAAAAATATATCTGTGAAATCAGCTCATCTTGTGTGATACAAGCTCTGAAAGGAGACAGAATTATGGAAGTTCTGTTTATGTCAGAAAGAGGGAGACCATGGAGACATTTGCCAAATCAGGAGATCCAACCACGTAAGACTCAGGCTACTTTTTGATTTGTTTATTGCACAGTTCAAAAGGCTAAATCATGTGATTTATGTTCTTCCATAGAATAAAAGTTATAAACTTAGCTGATACTGTCCCAAAGACTCGAGGTGCAATTCAAAGCTGAGATGTGTAATAATTTTCAAAGTAGGTTTCCTCTGCTCTCACTGGGCACCGTGTAGCATAAATGGTAATAGGAAATGAACAAGGCATGGGTTAAATTAAGCACAGTCCTCAATACATATATAGAACAATATTTTTACATTCAATAACACTTCACTTAGCCAAACTTCTGCAAATATATCAGGTTCAACAAATTATATGAAACATCTGCTGAGGTTTTTTGCAGGAGAAAAATAGGAGCTGCATTTTATCACACAATAACCTTTACCAGATTAACCGTCTTCCACAATAAAATCTATTATTTCAGACTCATTCCAGGTTGGCATATGTCTAACCTATTTTTAAAAACATCCATTTTGGAATCCCTAATTTCCTTTTGAGGAACATAGAACCATACCATGTCTCTGTCATCTGCCAGTGTTTCTTCTTACTGAAGATTGCATGAAGTCTAGAAAAGTTGTACTATTGTTCATAGCTCACTGGATACTATTTTGTGCTTTATATTTATCAATGAATGTCTCAAAAGACAGGCAGTTTTCTACAAGTGCCGAAAAGCAAATCAGTCTGGCACCCTGCAGATTACTATACACATGACAATAGCCTTTGTTAGCATAATGTATTATAATGCATTATGTAGTGGGTCTCTGAGGCTTAGTAATCCCTGTCAGCAACCAGAATAAATGGAAATAGCTTCCAGGAGATGGAAGGCCTATGAAAAGACTGTTATTTTTCAAGAACTAGAAGCATTCAGACTCACACATGCAGCCTTTGAAACAAAATCTCAGGAACAATCTTTCATCACAATCATTTGTGAAAGTCAAATGCCATAATTGTACTTAAGAGAATGAAGAGAAATTGAACTGAACACCAGCAGTTCTGTACTTTCCCTATTGAAAAAAAAAAAAAAGATTTGGTGCATTCTGTCAGGCTTGGTGACAGCAGAAGGTTTTAATTTTGACTTTTGAATATGCTTAGACAGTGAATTGGTTAGCTGAAAATAGCCAGGTTCCACATATAAATAGGCACACCTCTTTGAGGAGGGTGTCCTCAAGCCACAAGTGAGAGCATTTTCTAGTTACTTTTAATGCACAACTCTATTGAAAAAAATCACTAATATTAGATAACAGAGCATAACCTGCATGGGATGAAGGTGCACCAGGATTACTGAACTCCTGAAGCCATAACTTCCATGCAGACTGGGAAAAGCATCTCTTATACTTCACTTGCCCTGCTTTTTATGCCCCTCCCTTCAGCATCTCCCAGTGACCTTTAGCAAGGACACAGTGCTAATCTAGTTGGAGCTTTGAGCTGAGCTAGTACAGCTGCACTAGTTTTCTTATGGTGCTGTGAGTTGTTGACATATTTAGTAAAGTTTTTCAAATTTTACTAGTGTAGAACAAAGGCACAATACCAAAACCCTTCAGATCAATTGAAATTACTAAAACATCTTCAGAAATGCTTAGGTTACTGTTGTTGATACTACAATTGATAATACATACGACTGTCTTTATGCAGAACTGCTTATTCTCTGTAGCATTCCACTCTGCTGTTTACACCTTCATTTCTTCCTGTATTTTTAAAGCACTCATCGCTGGTTATTTGAAGTTACAGTTAAATTATCAAAGGCTTTAACAAAACTATCCTTTAATATCATGCTGCACTCATACCATAAGGCACCAGCAAATCAAATAAGCTCTCTTGCTAGAATTCTACAAGAAAAATCCTTACTCTCGAACACTGAAATGCTTTGGCCTCAGCAGAGTTGCCAGGTACAACACTCAACAGCCAACTGCAATTGCAGCCTGAAGCTGCAGTGCCACTCTGCATGCACATTGCTTGCCTCTGCAGAAGCTTGCACTGTTTAGTCTTCATCTCTTGATTAGATTAAATGAAGGTATAGCTGTAACCCTAACCAAGCAGCTTATTCTATTTTTAACCTTGCAGACGTGCATAGAAATGCAGGTGGGGGGAGAAAACAGTGTTAATTTAGGAAGCTAGGAAACATCCTATTGGTAAATCTGCTTCCTGAAATCTTCCTGATCTGAGTTACAGGAAGTTAGCATTGTTTATTCCAGTATAGCCAATCTAATTGTCTGTGCCACCTTTTCCTGGACTACTGTTACCATCTTCTCCAGTCTTCTGTCAGGCATCACCTTTTACCAAGGCAATGACAAACATCCTAAAGACCACTCAGAATCACAAAAAAGCTGACTTCATCCTATTTTCAGAATACATCATCTGTAACAAAATCAGCAGCTGAAATACCTCCCTGCTTTGCATGTTTAGTGTTATTCTTTGCCTGAAGTAGAGCCTGGGTTTTTCCCACAACATTTTGTCTTTGAAATAGTAAAGTTGCAAGCACTTTAGGATTTAAATTGCAGAGGGCTTGAAATGATGCAAAGCATTAATTTATTTTCCTGAGGCTTTGTTCCCTCTGGATATTATATACAGATGATATTCATTGAGAATATCATCTCATAAGATGATGGAGAGGGCTCTCTTAGCAAAATGAAACTAGTTATCAATATTGCTACCAAAAAGATGGAAGGATGCTGAGACAAAAATAGAGAGTCCTTCTGCTGCCGTGCCTCACCTCCTCAAAGTGCTTATTCTTGAGCTTAGCAGTCTTTACCTACCAGCTGCTGTATAAGTGCTCTTTGAAGCCATTTGCCAGCACAACTCTCTGCTGATCGGGGGTGGGGAAGACTGCAGTTTGCAAGAGCTGAGGAGGAATGACCACATACCACCTGGGTGTAAGTCATTATCCCTGATTGGCAAACTGACCTTACTCGGGTGGGAGCTGGGTGAAGATTGACTCTGTTCTTATTAGGGCCAGAAGGAAACCTTTAGAGAGCAGAATTGAGTACAGTGCCTTTGGTCACTCATTTGCTTGCCTGTCTAACCATATTCAACACTTTTTCCAGTGGCTGTTGAAGAGGAAAAGACTGCTCTGTTTGCCTTTTGCTGGCAGTGGGCAGGCTCTGCTGTTAGCATACACGTATGGAATCTGGCAGCAGCAGCAACTATACTGCTCACTAGGACACTAAATGGCATTGTGCAGTGCAAGCAGTGTAAAGGTAGCTTTCATAAAAACAGCAAATAATAAATAGAGTGGGCATCTTTGTATCTTACTTTATTTATTGGACTTCAAAGAAAGATTTGACAAAATATTCCCTTATGTGACTGCATTATGGGTCATTTGCAGTGAAAGTACAAGTGACTCTAGTCTGTCTGAGGGTGTCTCCAGCAATGAAAGAATTCACTATATTGTTGTACAGTTACTTTTTAATAACTCAGTTCTCAACCACACAATCCCCTCCGCTCTAGCTTGTCCCCTCTGCTTCTGTTGTACCCTGTACAAGTAGATTGGCACAAGAAGTGCTCAGTTCTTTTGTCTTCTGCTCTTACCTTCCACCACTTACTGTTCTCTGTAGAAGTGATGGAGATACACTGCAAGACAGCATCAAATCAGTCAAGTAAAACATGCAATTGTAACAAAAAAATAGTAGTTCCTACCCTAAGAAGTGGAGAAGAAAACTGAAGATGGACCTTTATGCAGGAATGTGAAATGTTTTGTTCACCACACAGAGTAAGAACACGGGACCACAGTGACAGGCCTTGGGAAGCTTCTGCAGTCTGGGTGCTTGGAGGCTAAACAGAAAGGACAATTTCTGACACCCTACCAAAGAATGAGAGTGAAATCCCAGCTGTCTTAGAGGTGGTGGGACTTCAAAGACTAGTTTGAAAAGCCATCTGAACATGTAGGGGTGTGACAGCTGGATAAAAAGAAAAGAGCTAGCTGCTATGATACTAGGTGGTAGGCTAAATTATAACTGAGTGGTTATAGAGTCTTACAGACTCTATTGTACAGCCAGTGTGTATAATGTACAAGGTACACAGATTTTTAACCTGACAAGAGGAGTGCCAGAGCATTTAAGGTCCCCAGTTTTGCACCATTCAGTCAGCTCACTTCCTTAATATTCACTTTACAATAAATAACAATATAAGAATAACAAGAATAATTGTTACAAGAATATTGTTACAAGAATAACAATAAGAAGTAATTTTTTAAATCACAAAATCAAATTAAATAACAAGGTAGTTATACTTGAAGGTACACTTTCTTATAGGGCAAGTCCTGTACGGACTGTCAAGACTGTTCTTCGGTGAGTGCCTTGAACTGAAGCCAGATTTGCCAACAGCCTCTTCAGCTCAGATGGAAGCCTCAGGACTGACCAAAAAATTAAACAGCATGTACTACCACTGTACTAATTGTCATGGGTTTTTCAAGGAAAACTTCCTTTCCTGTATGGACTGAACAGCACACTCTTTAATGAAAATAACAAGACTTAGTGGATTTATAGCCTGAGAGCATCATGTCTGCAGGACTGTGCTAAACACCTTTGCCTTGCTATCAGACTTACTGCACACCAACAGTACTCTTTTGAGCAGCAAATTTAAACCCCTAGTCTTAGATTCAGGTCAGATCTCTGGGTCTTGGAGGACTTCAAATCTTTAGTTACTAAAAATGTGATAATCTATTTAGGAGTACAGGTGTTTTAACCAGATCAAGTGCTGTAAAAACCTGGGGTTTTACTGTTTGAATAACAATAGACCATTCAAATACAACCACTTGCAGAAACCATAAAAATTCTTTCTCTATGCATCACACTTGGTATGTGAGGAAAATTAAGAGTAGGAATTGCTTCTGAAGTTATCTTATGTACATGTGTATTGAATGCAAGCTAAATATTAATATATAGTATGTATATTTACCATTAGTAATCTACTCATCAGTAAACAAATATTTCAGGTCAGGAGGGCCTACCTTTTCTTGTGCTTCCCTTCTGAAATATAAACATTTTTAAATTTTGTTCTTTCTAGCTCTGTTTTGTGATGTTTTGGACGCCAAACGTGTCAGAGAAGATTTTAGTTGACATAATTGGAGTAGACTTCGCTTTCGCAGAGCTGTGTGTCGTTCCTTTGCGCATCTTCTCCTTTTTTCCACTTCCAGGTAAAATAATAAAAGGAAAATAAAAGTTCTGTAACCTCAGTGGCTCTTTCAGAGCATAAGCATTAGGTAATAAAAGTTAATAGTTCTATCAAAGAGCAAGACAAGCTGGACAGCAATAATCAAAATGTTTCAAATTTCTAGCTCTGTAATTAAATGCAACGTCTTTTAGTGTTTTCTGCTTATATGACAAGACAGTTTCATAATAAAGGTAAACTACAAATACAAGAATAGGTATATGTAGATACTTTTTTTTGTGCCTGACTCTTACACCATGTGCCACACAGGAGCCAGACAAAAAATTTTCCTTGGTAGGACTTTTCTTTAAGGAAGGGGACAGTGTGGGGGTTTTTTAATGAAGAAAACAGAGTGGCCTGTCTAATAAATTGGTTTTAAGGGAGCAGCTCTTAGGAACAAGTGCTGTCCATAACTGATTTTGTTTTGTTTTTTCGTTTTCCCAAATCAGTATATTAGAGCAATTTGAACATAAGATGTACTTCCTTTCTAGTAGGGTGCAAAGTTACCAGCAGTAAGTTTTGCAGTGGTTATTTCTGAACAGTGCTCTCTGCATGGAAAAGGTGCATATGAGATGACTTTTTCTTTACTATTCTTGCCTCTTTTTATCCCCTGTTTATGAACAGTGACTGTCAGAGCACACTTGACTGGTTGGCTGATGACTCTGAAGAAGACATTTGTGTTGGCACCCAGCTCAGTGCTGCGGATTATCGTCCTCATCACCAGTCTCATTGTGCTGCCTTACTTAGGGTAAATCTTTATTCCCCACAGAACCCATGGGTTTGCTTTCCTCTTCATTGCTCTTCCCTGTCACTTGGTAGCTGAATTTGCATAGCTCAGAACATTTTCTCCAAATACTAACCATGATACAAAGCCTAAATAGTGTCACTATCTGGAAAAGAAACATTTACAAATTTACAAGTGTGACTGTTCTAGAAAGGCACAATAGTGATGTCCCTTTGGAAAAAATACACAAATGTCTAAGAGGCAAAAATGTGTCCTAAGGGGAATTTATTTCCATGTTATTAAACACACTGTTAAGAAAGCTAATGGAAGAATATCTTGTTTATGACTTTAATACTCTATTCTACAGCACTCTGTACAAGAATTTAAATTCTTAGTCCATAATTTGATTCAGTGTGCTTCTTTTACTAAACAGTGTAGCCATTAAAAACAAACAAGTCCTTTAAAATACCATTTATTCTCTTAGGCAGTGTATTGTGTCTTTGAAGAAAGTATTTCTATCAGCAGATTGGTTATATATGCCAGTAAAAATGTAATTATGAATCATGCATTCTCACACAACAATGACTGCTTTCTTTCTATGCCTCCAACAGAGTTCATGGAGCCACTCTTGGAGTAGGATCCCTTCTCGCTGGTTTTGTAGGAGAATCCACCATGGTTGCAATAGCAGCCTGTTATGTCTATAGGAAACAGGTAAGAATTAGTCTCTGTGTGATCTGATGAAAGCAGGTGCTGAATATAGTGGATTTTAGTTCAGATTAAATTGCACTTTAGCGATGTAACTCCACAGAATCCTCGCTTTGCTTTGTTTGATTCCCTGTTAAGTCTCAGGAGTGTGCAGCTTGGAAAGTCTTTGGGTTGAAATAAAACCAAAAGGTGCCCTCCAGCTGCTAATGGGCATCCAGGCCATGGGACATGCTGGTCTGCAGTCAGAGAGCCTCTTGGTTCTCAAAACACGTGTATCATGGTCCTTACCACCAGCAGTTTTGCACAGTATATTTGCTACTGCAGTACAACACAGCATCTTTATGTAGGCATAGGAACTAGTCATCCAAGATTACAGTATGTGTATCTATATGTATATAGAATCATAGAATCACAGAATGATAGAATTATTTGGGTTGGAAGAAACATTAAAGTTCCAATGAGTTCAAAGTTCCCTCCCATGGAACATGTTATGTAGTGTCACATAGTGCATACATTTATATCTGTATGTATACACTGTGTAATGCATATATCTCTGTATATATACTTTTATTTCTTTATAAAACCATCTCTGCTGAAAATCTACAAGAACTACAGGTGCTTATGGTTTTTTGCCATCTAGAGGAGTGGCTTAAAACAAGATTACTCCTGCAGCAGTTGACAGTAAAGGCTTATAAATAATTAAACAGGTGTGTTTTTACATATTTTAAACACTACAATCCTGCATGTGTGGAGTAGTAGTGATACATGGATTTTGAAGAAGATTCCACTAAATTAGGTCAAACACAGGATAAATACTGGCTGGGTGACTGGGTACATTGCACTACCTGCATGTTGTTCCCTTTCAGTTATGTGTTCAAGGCACCGTGTAGGGCACTAGGTCCAATTCCAAGCAGAACCAGCAAGGTTGTGTACATCATTCTGTAGTACAGAAGGACTCTGTGGATGGGAACAGAAAATACAATCTATGCAGTGACTTTTTTTTTTTAAGTTACACTTTGTAACTTACTAAGTGCCAAGTGGAAATACCCACCACTTCTATTAAAAAAAAATAAACTACAGAAGATGGAATATCTAAGAGCCTTATATTGGAACAACCTAAAATCAGTTTTGATAGGTGTGTACAGTGCAGGCCATGGCAAGAGATCAAAGTGTACAAGGTTCATATGACAATAGAAGAATCATAATGTCTGTCATGATTAATTTGTCATGTTTGCCTTGAGAACCAAAGAGTAAAACTTTTAGACACTGAAATGGTTTGTCTTGACCTTTGGTTTCACAACATCCTCATTGCTAGTTAGTTACCATAGTAGCTCACAGAGTCTTTCTGGCCAGGGACATTGTGCTTAATTTTTCTCAGTGGTGAGTGCAGGTAGTAGGAGTAATAACTGTGCCAACCTAATTTATTCTTTATTCAGTGTGACAGTGGCAGAGCCAACCAGTAGCTCTATACACTAGGTTATTCTCACCTGCAGTTGGAGAGCTGAGATCAAATGTTGTGTAGACACCTCTGAAATTTTGGAACTCTGATACATCCATCTCAGCTGAATCAATAATACCTGTGGGGATATTTTGTCAGCTGTACAATTGTTTTCAGTAAAACTAGTCAGCCTGCTGAGAAATGGGTAATAAGGAACAGATGCTTCAACTTGTTTTGTAGGGGGATGAACTCTTCTTAGCTTTACTAATCCAGGACATCCTGGATGAATCATAGGACTCTTGAATGACCTCCTGCTCCTGCTAGCCAAAAATACTCTAATATTACTTGGCCTTGGTGAGGCAAGAGATTACAGTGGATCAGCAACACTAAGAAAAGCCAGAATGCTCACATCTTGTAAAATTCATGAAGTTTGACATTTGAGAAATTAGGTTGCCACCTTGCCTCCTTCCCTAGAGAAGCTTTTCTTCTCTCACATTTTGTTTTCCTTCCTTTTTTTTAAATAAAAATTCTGTGATGTAAAAGATTCCAGATGCTCTCTTCCCTCCAGTCATGCTGAAGCCCGTTTTGGATGTTGCTTAGCATAAGAAATGCCTGATTGCATTTATGTTAGAAAGGAGAAAACTGAGCCCCAGACAGGCTATGGAAATCTTCTAAGTTAAGCCAAGTCATTAGTGGCAAACCACAAATATGACACAAATTTTCTAGTTTTTAATAAAATACTCTAAACAAACCATATTCTTGCCTCACTTCTCCCAGTGTCCAAAGTTGGTGGGAGTGTGTTCATGGACAACTTACTGATAGGTTTCTGGATGCTTGTTTCAATCTAGAAAAAGAAGAGGAATGAGAATGAGACGGCTGCAGAAGGTGAAGACTCTGCAATGACCGACATGCCTCACACGGAGGAAATGACAGACATCGTAGAAATGAGAGAAGAGAATGAATAATAAATGGGATGCAATTGTTCTCTGCAGGGACGATTGGAGTGACGCTTCAGCATCTTGTCGTCTCTCATACTTTTTTGTTTGTTCGTTTTTATTTTTGTAATAAAGAGGCCTTGATTTAAAAGGTTTCAGATAAATTCTCTAGCATACTGAGTATGCTCTCACTGATGAGGGACCTAAAAAGAGGTCTTTGCTTCTTTTTTTTTTTTTTTTTTTCCTCACTCCATGCAAGCATAAATAATACAATTGCATCACTGTAGAGTCTTCCTTACTTATGCATCCACCTTCTCTGGACAATCTGCATTTGTCAACCAAAGCCCTGCTCCTGTGCGCCTGTGTGTGTGCGGACCTGCGCTCGCACACGCACACCGCCACGTGCCACTGGCTCAATGCTACTGCCATAACCCCACTCCCTTCCCTCTCTCCTTTTCCTCCCTTTTCTTTATGAGAAATAGAAAAGAAGTTTGGAATACAGAGCTTTATTTTACTTGCTTGAAAATGACTTTGCTACATAAACTAATATACTATGGTGAACTATATCTTTTTGTTTGGCCTCATCAATAGAGCTGATACTGCACAGGGTACAAGACAGGGAGGAACGTGGGAGTCTCCCCATAAAAAGTGGAGAAAAACAGGTTCCTCTCTCATGTTGAAAGTGTGTGGATGTGTACATACACACACAGGTACATGAACAGAGACATACATATATATATTTATATATATATGCATATGATAAATAAAATACACACAGGACAAGAACTCTATTTAGCTTTCATTCCATCAGAAAGATAGTAATCTTTTGAAAAATATAAAATTTTAATTCAGAATTTTCTTGAATCGTTAAGTCCCACCTTACATATAATTTTTTTTAGGAAAAATGCCATGCACTTTCCTCTTGTGAAGAGGGTGATGGCAACTGATAGACTTTGACTGTATTTGAATAAAACAAAAATAAATATTGACAAGCTTTACCAAAGTTCTTGTCCACTGATATAACTTTAATTTTTAAAGGTTGATTTGTTCTCTGTAATTATTTCTGGTGCCTCTATATTAAAAAAGAATAAGATCAGATAACGTATGCAGGATACCATGCTAGATAACATTACTACACATAGTTCCATGAATATTTTTTATATAGAGATGTCCACATACTCTCGTGTGTGTGCATGTGTGTATATAATTCTATACACATGCACACACACACAAATATATGTTTTGCTATAATGTATTTACTTATGCAGTAGATCAAAATCCATATGGTGAAGCTCAAGTACTGATGGTCCTCCAAGCTGAAAATTAGAGATTTTGATGATCTGTTGGCTCTCAAGGCAGCGTTGTGTGGGAGCGGGGAGCCGTTCACATCTGCCCTGCGGAGCTGTGCTTGTGGCTGGAGGGCGCCTTCAATAACAGCGTGAGGCCGGGTGGGAGACTCAGGCTGGGTGGAAATGCAGGCTGTGTAAGAGGTGAGGGGAGCAGGGAGGGTTTGGGTGTCACTGATGCTGCTGTGGCACCAGCTTGTGTTTCTGTGCTCTTCTGTGTTCGGCTGCGGGGCAGCACTTGTTACCAGTCTACAGTAGCTTGGGTCCTTTCAGATTTATTCATGTCAGAGTCTGGAAACCATTATCCTCCATCCTATATCCATAAATCAGTTAATTTAAACCTTATTTAGTAAAAGTATATTTTTCTAAGTTGTGGAAATTATTATTTAATTGTGGACAAATTCTGTTCCTAGATTTATTTGCCAGGTAGTCCCAGCAGTCTGAGAACTGATCAAAACTAAACATTACTTTAAATGTTTTATCGGTATATGTGTATGTAGACATACACATGTGTATAAATATATATATTGTATATTATGTACATTTATTTTAAACTACAATACGTTTCCTATTTTTCCAAGTTCAGCTAGAAATGTCTCTACAAAACTACTGAGTTGACTAGTAACCAGTTATGGCCATCATGAAAGGCATTGTATCAATGAACTTTACATTTTATTGGAAAGATTTGTACCAATTTGTTACATATGCAAATAAGAAAAAAATACAGAAATTACTGTGTTAACTGACAGATTTGCAAAATCAGTTTATGGTTAATGAGCAGTGGCACCAGGAGGGTAAGACTAAAACCAGTAACCATGTTTGCTGTGTCACCACAGCGTAAATACTTTTAGACAGTAGTTTAAAATAAATTATTTTTAAAAAACCCTCAGACAAATTAATGTGTGCAGGATGTAAACTGTACACATTCACGAATACAGGTTCTCAAACAGTCATATGTATATAATGTGTATATAGACAGTTACAGATTACAGTGGCCATTTGAGGTCTCCTCTATTCATGTAGTTTTGGTTTCTCCAGTACATTTGTCTCCAAGTCCACAAGATGCAGATTTTCAGTAACTGTAGAGACGAAACAGGAAAATATTTTTCTGTAATATTTCTTTTGGTACATGACTAAAATTCAAACAGCAGTACTTTTGAAGAATTTTGAGCCTTACCAGTGTGGGTTTCAAGGTAATGATTGCAACAAAAAGTAAAAATCTGAAAACAAAGGATAACACTGAGGCTTGTACTTTAGATAAAAGATGAACAAATATAAAAAATTAATTATTGGTCATACAGAGCTAAACTAATGGCACTGTAAAAGATAAATTTTCGATTGTGTGTGTAATACTTATTAGTCCTTTACTTTGCAAGATACTGAATGAGCACAGGAGTGATGGGATTTGGGCAAGAATTGAAGCAGTGACATAAGGACACGTGCCTTCCATCTCTTTCTGCTTCCTGCAGGTTGTGTATTTCTTTAGACTTCCCAGCTGCATTAACAAATTGTGATGACATTTCTGCAGGGGAGTAGGTCTCAGCCAGCCCCTCGTGCTGGGCCCGCTGGTGGGCAGGCAGGGTGCTCAGTGAGGAGGGAGCTCACCCTCTGACTCTTGCAGACATTGGGCCTGCTTCTGGGACTGTTGGCAGGAGCTTCAGCAACCTCCTGAAACCTCGCTGCTCCCTGTTAGTGGCAAATTGAGCTGGGCTGGTGAAGCAGCCAGTGTGATGGGCTACAGGTTGGGAGTGGGCAGACATCCTCTGTGGCCAAAGCCCCAGTCAGAGCATCACTGATAGTGTCTCTGTCAGGTAGATGCTGGTACATGCCCTGTCCTGCACTTCTTCCTTTCCAAAAGTACTTCCTTGAGTTCTAGTAAAATGGCTTATCTAGTAAAATGGCTTATTATTCACATGCTTATGAAATGGTTATCTATTTCTGTGGTAATTATTTTGCAATAGAAGCCCATCCTGTTTCTGTGTCAGAGAGCTGGAGCACTGTCATCTCAGTGAATTCATGTGGAGACTTGGCCTTTCCAGACTGAATTACACAATCAAAGTTACAATAAAAAGAGAAAAAAATTGATCTTCATCTTACATCTTGTATTGCAGAGAGGCTCGCACAGTGGGAAATAAGAGCAGAACACCGATAAGCTGTGGATTAATGTTCCTCGGCTTTTAATAAGTACATAAAGTTGTGTTAATGTGTCTTGAGCTTTCCTTTTTCAGAATTAGGAGAAAGCACTGCAGGTTTTTTCCCCTCACTGCCCCAAGCAGGCTCTCAGCCTCACCAAGCACGGGACTTGATGGACAGAGCTCTGCATTTCTCAGCCAGTGCCTGAAGCCATTTGGGTGCAGCAGCGGGTTCCCAGGCATGGGGCAGTCCCGCTCCCCATTCCCCCAGCCGTTCCAGACAGGAGGGCTCAGATCCCTGTTGGTTTAGCTAGAGCTGCCCTAAGTGAGAGGATTGGGTAAGTAACAGAGAAGTCTTTTTGTTTTCTACTCATTTTGCTGCTAAATATTTCCTTTGAGCAGGAGATTTATATCTGGCTTTTGCTCGGTGTTTCACCGAATCTGCAGCCAGAGAGAAGCAGCCCCAGACGGAGGGTTGGCTGATGAATGCAGCTGATTCAGGGCAGGCCACGGCCCACGAACAGAAACCTTTTGAAGGCAGGAGCGCCTTCTTTTGTGGGATGGCGCCTCGTGCTTAAAAAGAAGGGAGAAAGGATGCTTTCAGGCTCGGGCAGCCAGAGGCGTCGGGCACAGTTTTGTGTTGGGCTGCAAGGTAGCAGGGGGAACGGAGCATCCTGCAGTTTCAGCATCCCAGCCCCTCTGCTGGTGAAGTGCAGGACAGCGTAGGGCACGGCGAGGCGGCAGGATGGGCTCCGCCTCTCACCGAGCTGTTGTGGCTGTGGCACGGTCGGCAGAGGTTCGAGTGCAGCTGGTTGTTTCCTGGGGATAGCGGCAGTGACCCCTGGAAAGCCACGGATATGTGTTTGGGTGTGTACAGGAGAGTGTTGCGCAGGCAAGTGTGCTATGACCTTTGAATAGTTCCTTGGAACAAGGGTTCAAGTCTAAACATGATCTCAATGTGGGACTAATACTAAGCCATTTTTAAAAATTGCAATTTAAGCTACATAAAAGACTAAATGAAACAGCAGACCTTATACCATTAAGCTAAAACATGATTTAGATTACTGAGCTGGAATGGGACAGAAAGAAGACATGTTGTAAATCTTATAGATACTGTATATCCCGCCTAAAGACAGCAGCATGGTGTGGAGATGAGGGAATCAGAGGGCAGAAAACACCATTTCCCTTTCAGCTGCCCTGGAGAGGGACTGAAGGATGAGGAGGAGTGTGTCCATGTAACACCACCATGTAACCAGTATATTGATTTCCCAGTAGAGGAGCCTTCAGAGGCAGGAGTGTGAGACATCTTTGAAGATGATTCAAGCAGAAATAAACCAGCATGCAGGTTTTATAATGTGCAGTAAGGAGGCACTACGTCTCTTCCAGTTCCTGAGTAACTGACAGGGCTGCATCGGGGAAATGTCACTTCAGTATTAATTAAACATGACAAAATTATCACAATTATTGTAGCAAATTGGCATGTCCCAAATACCAGCTTAACCATAAAATGTTAGGATTCCCTTCCCTTGTTCATGTTTGGCTTTCTACTAGAGTACAGCAAACCATCTATTTTGAAGTGACTAAGGTCCTTGGAGGGGTTGCAGTGCAGAACAGGCCGTGGGGGCTTGTGGTAGAGTCCCAGGTAGGAAGAGGAGCTCTGAATTTATTCTGTGCCCTGCAACACACTGTATAGCAGCCTGGCAGCATCGTGAAACAAGGCAGAATTGTCAGCTTAGCAGCAAACTGGGTCCCAGCGTGGTCGCAAGCTGCAGCAGCCCTGCAGAGCAGTGGGAGGGCATGGGATATGCAGGGTGGCCCTGGCTCCAAGCTCGGGCTCAGGCAGCTTGTGGGGATTTGCTTTGGAGTTCAATTGTCAGTGCATAGATGCAATCCTCAGCAAAACCACTGCCAGACTTCTCAGCAATTGGCACCTTCTGAACAAAAAGGCTAAAGACAAAACACGGGGGCAGAGAGATCGAGCTTTAGGCTCGGCTTGGAGCACAGACATGCACAGAAGGGCATTTTGGCTGCAGCTCCTGCAAATTAATTGTAGGGTTAGAGAGTGAGCTTCAGTCTCAGCATTTCACAACCGTGACATCCAATCCATCTCAGTAAAACAGAAGGATGGCAGTATATTTCTAGGTGCTCTTTTGTCTGTAATCCTGAGGGGAAACTTTTCCTTAGTTTTACCAAACCTTGTCACTGCTCAAATCAATTTATTAGTTTTACCTCATTATTTTCTATCATTCCGAGTTCAGTGTCTTCAGACATTTCCTCATTTTCTTCTGAAGGTTCCTGCTAGGCTTATTTTGTCTGTTGGCATTTTGAGAAGGAAAATGTAATCATCATGCTGACTGAATGTCAACTAACGCTGATTTAATGTGATTAAAAAGTAGCTTACAACAAAACTCTTCTTTGATGGACTGTTTTTTACTTCACATTTGCTAAGCTGAAAAGGAGAGTCAAGAAGTAGAAGGAATTGCGGGGGACCTTTATGTAAAATCAATAATTAAATTAGTTAATTCAAGTTAATTTCTTAACTACAGCC
Source organism: Promerops cafer (assembly GCA_013398275.1). NCBI lineage: Eukaryota > Metazoa > Chordata > Aves > Passeriformes > Nectariniidae > Promerops > Promerops cafer. The sequence goes on from VZSE01015514.1 coordinate 1,092,106, forward strand.
ACCTTGTGACTTTCTAGTGAAAAACTTTACCCAGACTTTTCCAGCAAAGTTAGCAGTGCATCCCCAGAGCAGCACAGAATAGTTTGAGGCATGCAGGTTTTGTATATTTCACAACTGAATGTATAACAGTGAGTTGAAAATCCTGATTAACAGGGGCAATCCATTAGGTTTAAAGTTCATCTGGACATGAGCAGCCTGGTCCAGTATCAAAAGTGGCCCTGCTTTGAATGGAGGGGAACTTAGCAAGAAAACTGCCTGCAATCCCCTTACAACCTAAATTGTTCTCTGATTCAACCAGGAACCTAGAGAGGTCCCTTCATCTTAAAGGACTTAAGCTTGCTTGCCTTTTTTTAGGCTTTTAGTTCAGGATTGAAAGACAGTGCCTAATAGGGGTCTACAGTGTAGATATGTGGGCAAAAATGTTGAGCTGCACAGATTCTTTTGCTGATGACAAAACTTTGGTATTGCAGAGGCAGCTTTACAGTACCCTCCCACCCTCTGGGAGCCCACAACGAGAGCAAAGCAAAAATAAGCTATTGTATCTGCAGATAAAGTACTTGAGTACTGTACTGCATTTCTCCCATTAACTCTCTAAGCAAAACTGCCCGGAAACAGCAAGCAATTGCACTTATTATCTGCTCCTCTCACTTCTCTTCATGTGCATCATTCAGCCTTTAAAAATAAGCTACCTTTTCTCATAACTCCCCTTTGTAATCAAGGCAATGCAAAGTAAATACTTATATTTACGTAATAGAATGGCTTGGCCTATCTACAAATGAGAACATATGAATCCCCTCTTAGGAACAGATGTAAAAATTGGAACAGAAGCTTTATCCATAATTCATCCAAAAACCCACAACAGAAATGCAAAGAAAAAGTTGCAGAACTTAAAAAAAACCCCAATTTCATTAACTTTTAAGGAGACTAATGCCTGGGTGGCTTGTCAGGTGTATGTGCACATGCAGAAAACAGTAGAGCCTGGAACTAACGTTCATTGCTCAATTTTGTAGTTTGCTCTCCAAAGCAAATGTAACTCTGCTTTTGTGTCTATTATGATGAACAAAAAAATCTCTCCTAAGCTATAATGAAAAAAATGGAAGGCTACAGGCAATAAATTAACTGGTTACTGAGATCAGTCGATTTTATCCACCAAGTTTGCAAGCACCACAAAACTGCGAAAGCAAAATCTCTAAAAAAGTTAAAGATACCTATTTTTGTAGATGACATTTCCTTGCTTATTACCATCAACAAGATTTTTACTTTGTTTAATAAAATTATTTGCAATATCTTTGAATATTTTTAAAAAGCAAATGCACAGGATGCAAGGCTTAACCTGTGTTTTCAAATGGCAGAAGCAGCCCCCCCTATCATAAAGGCAATCAAGCTCAAATCATGTCAGGTTTTGATCTTTCAGAACATTGCTCTGTCTGCTCCCTTATTTTAGATAATGTAGAATATTTTGGGGTGTACTGCCTCCACCTTAGTTTTGTAAAGCCAAACACCTATGGAGGGTTTGTGATAAGAGACTTGAAGTTGGGATTGCAGGTAGTGTCAAAGCCCCCTGCGCTGCTTGGGCTGTTTGGCAGGGCATTTTACCACCACAGGCCCCAGCAATTCAAAGTGGACTGGACTCTGTCTTGTGGAATGGCTGAAATGCATTTCTTGGGGTTTGGGCAGCACAGCTTAGCAGCATTCCCTTTGAGAAAGACTTGTTTCACCTACATGGCACAGAAAGCTTCTGAGAGTGCCTGAGGAGGAGCACGTGTGAGTGTAGAGGAGTGGAGAGAGCCGGACAGATGGCTGCAAATGAATGAAGTGTCTTTTGCAAGCACCCTGCACTGTGTTACCCTGCCAAGACCATACTGGTGGGCAAAGAGAGCAATAAGCCCTTAATTTATCATCTTTAGTGAAAACTTCTCTGGCATGTAAAGGTTACTGGGCATCTTAGTAGATCCTAGTTACTAGAGAAACACAAACTTTGCAGTGCTAGGAGCACAACAGAGAGCAAACCTCGTTGCGCCTTTTGCAAGTGGAGAAGCCAGTGTCACACAGCCTGCTCTCTCCATCTTTGCATACTTGAGCAGGGCCAGCCATAAGGTCACTCTAGAAGGAAACTACAAATGCTGAGCAAAACCTAAAGTACAGAGCAGCAGCCAAGAGCTGCTTTGTCTTCACAGCAGGAAGTCATCATGGAGGAGAACCAAACCGTGTAGCGGTAACTCCCAGGAAGTCTCAGTTCTGATGCAGTTTCTGAACAAAGATAGCTTTGACCACATCATGCAAGGTCAGACTGCACCATTTGTAATGTGATGCTACAAGCACAGAAGGTTCTCCAATCTCAAAGGGGTGCTATAAGGATAACATTCACTAATGCTGGTGAAAGATGCTTGGATGCTACAGGGAACAGTGTCACAGAAATGCCTAAAAATACTGAATTCATATTTGCATGTTCTAATTGTGCCTTTGGGTTCTCTAAAATTGACTTGTTTTTAGTTTTACAAAAATACTTTTAGAATTGAGAGTGAAAAGTAGTGTCTGGAAGCAACATCCTAAAATAAAGGCAACTCAAAATCTGAAGACTGTTGCTCAGGAATGAGGGGAAAGGCAGTTTGGGAGCCTCATCTTTTCCCAGCCTGGCCATCTGACCATGAATTATTCTGCAGGACAACATCTTGTTCTGTTCTCAGCAGTGCTGAAAGAGGCAAAAACAGTAGCTAGCCACACTTTGCCGAAGTTGCCCTGAGATTAAGGTCAATTATTTATCAACACACTTCTGTAGAGAAAAGGCCCCATTTTTCAGTTTGTTCCTATAATTTGAAGGTAAATCTGAGAACTAGGCAAATGCATATTTCACCTGGGAGATATCAGTGGGTTTTCACTTCTTTCAGAATATCTTTCAGCATCAACATCAGATTCTTTCTTAGGATAAAGCTGTCTTTATGCAAAGCAGTGTGCCTAATAGCCATCCTCAACTACTTAAACAAGTCAATTTTGCAAGGACTGTAGGTGTCAAGCCAGAGCACTGTTTGGAACTACAGTACAGGGATCCTAGATTTTAAATGAAATGTTACCTCATGCATCATTTTCTGTCATACTTGTAGAATTCCAGTTCATTTATCTCAAAATAAATGTTGCTTTCTGTAATTTGTACACATGCTAAAGCTGCTGGTATGTTTTTTTAATGACTGTTTTGCTTTGCTTTAAACATGTGGGTTTTCTTTAAACAAAAATGAAGGTTAAAACTTTGTACATTTTTTAAATGACTGCTAAGGTCAGAAGTATAAAAGTATATGTCGCATTAAAATTGAGTGCTGTTTATGTATTTAACATAGATGTATGTTTTTGCATTGTTAAAAAGAATGATCCATGCTTTCTTTGAGGGGGATCTGTGCTCCAATATTGTTCGATAGCTTTCATATTCTAATTACTTTAATTAAAGTTCTAACAGTTTGCATATGATTTGTGATTCTGATTTCTTCTGTTTTATTAATTCTGCTACTCTGATATAGTCTAAAATGCTTTTTTCATTTGGAACAAGCAAAATATACCTCCTGGTGAGAAATTAATCTAACACTCAAATTGTTTTTGAATTATGAGCATGATGCTGCCAACTGCAAGGTCTTAACTTGAAGTTAATGAAATCCAAAGGTATCCATAAAATGATGCAAGAAAAGCTCTTTATTTCTACAAAGCCTCCAAGTGTTGTTGATATGGAAATACCATGGTCAGAATACTTTGTCCATACCAAATCAAATACTTTTATCATTCCTGTTAAACAGACACTTAGTATTTAAAGGGAGAGCATTATTCTCATCAGGCTGAGGCAAACTCAAGTGTCAGGAGAAGATTCATCCATCTGGCAGGCCACCAAAGTTGTTGTTATGAAGCTGCAAAAGTATTCTTAATCAAAAATGTTTTTTTATTTTGACCACATTCCTTAAGTACTCCCAAATGACCAAATGTGAGCCACTTAGAGCCAATGAGAAGACTGGCTTTTAGTGTTTTGACACTTGAGCAGCCACTGGTTTTAAAATGGTCTTGGAGAGGTACCAGGGTAAGACTCTGCTAATGACCCTCTGGGATCCTGGTGCCTCAGCTCTCCTTACACTGGCCCACAGCAGAGAGATCCAGCCTTAGGGTCTCCTGCACCTTGTCAGCCCTTCAGTTCCTGCCTGTTTCTTCTTGGCTCTTCCCTTCGGGGCTCCATAACCACCCTCTCATGCCCCTGGCATCTGTGAAGGGCTGGGAACAAACAGCTCTGTTTCTCCTGGACCTTGGTGCAGGGCTGTCCAGGGGACATTCAGAGAACCCTGAACGTGCTCTCGCCATGTCCAGCTCCCCCAGCCCACTCTCCAGGCATGGCTGCAGAGAGGATTGGCTTATGTCTAGTCACGTTCCTGCCTGAGACCAGGAGGGCTGAGCAGAGCAGAGAACACAATCGGGGTATCTACACCAGCAAATGATCCGTCTCTGCCCCACTCACAGGCACGCGCTCGCTGGCTGCTGGCACCTGCTGGCACAGCTGTCCCCATGCACAGAGCGGTCCCTGACCTTCCCGAGCTCTCCCTGCCCAGAGCACTGCCCTGGCAGAAGGCCATGCTAAAAAAAAAAAAAAAATAGGACCAGAAAAGGGAGCTTGGATAGGGCTCAGAAAGAGATACTGCCCTTGTGCCTGCCAGTTTTCTGCAGCCGCTCATGAGGCCAGGCCAAGGGAGCCAAGATCCCATGGCTTGGAAGGCCAGAGCCTGTTTGGAAGCAGGTTTGAGAATTACTGCCACACTGCAGACTGAGCAAGGCCAAACAGCACAAATGGAGTCACATGGTGGCCACTCTGACATTTCTCAAACTAAGCTTTCTCTTTCAGGGACTTTGTAGGCTTTATTTCACTCCTCTTAAGAAAGAAAGGGCCTGATCTGAAGCAGGTAAAAAGTAAGACATTCAGTGTGAGGGCAAATAGCATTATTACTTCTCCTTCTTAGCTTTGTAGTCTTCAAAGTCTCCTCTCCCTCACACCCATCAGCAGCCCCTTCTCTGACCTCCATCAGTAATGGTGACAATTAGCTCTTCCATTAACGATGTATATTGAAATATAATCCATTTTATTCCCCCAAAGGGCATGTACAGACCTCAGATGAGAAAGTGCCCAACTCCAGACAGAAACCCTCCCACTTGTGGGTGATTCTGCACAGCATTTCCTTTTGTGTCCAAAAATCAGTGACAAAGTGCCAGAATGCAGCTCTGCTGGAGGTCTGCAGCACCCGTGCTGCTGGGGGAAGACCTGTTCTGTGCCAAGGAAAAGGGCTTCTCACCACAGACAGGTAAAAAATACTGAGACTAACAGCGGTATGGCACTAAGGGAGCAGAAGCCTCATCACTGCCTGTAAATGACACTTCTGAGCGAGGGTGTGTTGAATGACCACAGCTAACGCTCTCCCAGTCCCTGCGACGTGCATGGAGACCCACAGGGAGGAAAACCAAAGCCTGAGCACTGCTTGACTACCCAGGAGAACGTCAAGCAGCAGTTATTAGCTCTCTACACTGGCTGTTCTGCAGCTGTGAAAAATGGGCCTCCTTCCTCTAGCTGGCATAAAAACTGTGTCTCATGAACAGATAAACATTTTCCCAACAGCTGGAGCCAGTGCTCCCAAATTTACAGCCAAAATAGATTGCTCTGTGCTGAGCCCCCCTACCATACCAGGTGGTTAATTCCCACATCCCACATCCTCCAGTGCATTTTTTCTTTAAAGAACCAGGGGGTTTGGTGGCAAGCCCCATCGACGATAACAGTCCCTGCAGTACAACAGGATGCCTTCCCAACTGCAGGTCTTACACCTTCTCTCCTAGCTCCTCAAGGGAAACTTCACATCATTATTTCCTTTCAATTTTCCATGCTGTTGCTTTACATATTTTTGGGAAGGCAGACACACCAGAATGAGCATCCATGGGATGGGGTGCTGGGGGATTGTATTGATGGCTGGACCTTTTGTACGGGTGCCTTACAAACCAGGTGATAGTTGAAGCTATCACAGATTTGCTTTAAACATCCCTAAGCACTGCTCCAATTCGTTCTTCCTTTTCCTTTTTTTTTTTTTTTAATGCTTCCAGCTACCTACTACCTTTTAGAAGGCCCAATTTTGTGTAATTAAAAGAGGTTTTATGTTTGCAACATATGTTTGATGAGACAAAATCCAGAGCATCTGAGGGAAGGGTGCTCTAAAGAGGGCTCATCAGTAAATGAACACCATTGAACCACTTGGTTGTCTAAAAGCAATGTTAATATTAGATACTAAAAGCTACTACACAAGGGTCACATGCCATCCCCTGTGGTAATATCTGCAGGAGGTGCAGGAGGCCAGTGATGCTCTGAGTGCTGGGCAGGATCTTAGGGGGCCTGAATGGAAGATGAGAGTCTGAGGCTCACAGGAGACAGCTTGTCCTGCCACTGTGCAAGTGCTATTTAAACAAGGGAAATAAACTATTAACTCACAGAAATTTAGCGGGTTTCTTGTTGTTTCAGTTGTAAATCCTTCTTTTCCTATATGTTTTCAACCCTAGTAGCCAAGCAGCTCGACAATGACCCCTGAGAAGAAATTTTATTAATTCTTCTGTCTCCCTTTTGAATATAAACTCAAAAGACCTGCTCAGGTGAGAGAACAGAAACTGCTCTAAACTGCTGCTTGCTGGCTTCCTGAAAGGAATCCAAATCCTCCAAAATGCAAGTGCACTCATGATGCAGTTCACTGGCACAGAAGCTGAAGTCTGGCAGCAAGAGATGAACCTGCCTAGGATGGGCCAGAAGCACAGTCTCACCCAAGCTCTTACTTTCAGCTCTGCAGAACCATTCCATGAGCAAAACATCCAGGTCTTCTGTATAAAACAAAGGCCAAAATATTATGCAATACTGAAAAAAATATTCAAAGTAGAGGGCCTGGAAAGAGTTTGAGTGAAATGGACACATTTTGCAGGACTATGCCCCATCCTGTACATCCTCCTTGCTCAGTATAATTTACTATCTCTCTTACCCTTTATACAAAACCAAAAAAATTCTTATGATGCATAAGACATTCAGAAACAGTAATGACGACAGGAATAGTTCAGCAAGTGGTCCACCTCTAAATACATAGCCTATTCAGTTCTACACTGTCTTTCAGCTAGAAATAATTTTTATCATCTCATTAACAGCAGTACAGGCAATAATATTCTATTTTTCCAGGTACTTTAAATCTTTGTAAGTATCTCAGCTACAACTGTTTTTTCCCCCTCTACAATAAAGACAGTAAAATAAAATATGCTTTGTGCACCTTCAACTGCAGTTGGAAACTAACAGGTTTATACATCTTAAAAGTTATTTGATTTTCTCTTGGACAATGTGAGAATCCAACCTCACCATTTCTCACCATACATTATTTTTGACACTATGAAGCCTCATGTTTGTGAAGCAGGAGTAAGTTATCCAAGAACCACTGCTCAGGATTCACTGTTACAGAATGATCTGCCTGTGAAGACTCACATGCCTCAGTACATCACCTGAAGGTTTGGATGAGTACATAAAACCAGATACTCAGCAGCCAAAGAGAGGGCTTGCTACAAATTTCAACTCCTACTAGCAGATTCTTATTCAAGGTGTAAAACAGATGAACTACTTTATATTCAAAAAGCTAAAAATGCAAAGGCACAAAAAATCTCAAGTTTCTTACCACCTCATTTCACAGTGTTCTACATGTCTTCAAAATGTCTTTCGCCTACCTATGCACTAAGAACTTCAGCTAATACATCCTGCCATGCAAGTCTCTACGGCTGATGCTGCTAAACCGTGGTGTTTTGAGATCACTGGATCGCAAGGCAAGGATCAGTAGATCACTAGGTCACCCGGCAAAGGGCCACACCGTATTTCCTCAGCACGGCTGGTGTTTGTGTATCATCACCGCGCTCTGCACTTGTGGGAGAGCCACCGTGAAGTGACAAGCCAGCAGAAGCCCCGGCTGTGCCTCGGGAAGGAAGGCAAGGAAGGGCTGCGGGTGCCACCAGCTGGGCTGTCCCCTGGCCTGCAGGGACACCTGGTGACAGACCAGACTACCCTGCAGGGGTGCGGAACCCGGGCGAGGGGCCCCGGGGCTCGCCTGGGCAAAACAACTCCGAGCCCGGAGGCAGCTGTGAGCCAGAAGTGAACATTTCCAGCCGAAGGTCTGTGAAACGTCGTAAGACTGTTTCAGAAGGATGGTACTTGTTTCATAATTATTGTAGCCGGGTTTTTCTTTTTTTTCCTTTTCTTTAAATCTAGGATGTATGGTGCACAACAGGTGTAACAAGGGCAGTGTCTGACTTCTGTCCCACCCCAGCAAGCCACAAGCGTTTGCAGAAGTATCTGATTCTAGAAAGGTAAGAGACATGGGGGGAGGAAAGTACCCACCCTGTTCAGCCTACATAAAAACATAATTTCAATAAAATGAGGGATTGGGTTTTTTCCAATTAAAGAAATTGTATTTCCCAGACTGAAAGCCTGACACTGAAGAGCACCTGCAGAGGCCACCAACTACAGCCCCTGCAGCAGCTGTCTGCAGCAACAGCCCAAAGAAAATGTATCCTGTCAAAGACCTTGTAAACAGGTGTCTAAAAACACCATTCCAAACCCCACAATTCCAAAAAGGGGAAAATTGGGCAAACCATCCCCTAGAGGACTCAGCTGGTATTCATTCAGTATGTCCCTCCTTCCTCAGCATGCTGAAGTATCCTCCCAACAGCCCTGATAAACCAATCTTTAGTCAGTATTGACCAGTTCTTCAATGGCTCCGTACATTTCAGCGTGGTTTTTTTGCCATCCCAATGACTTACACAGGAGTTGTGAATAGAAGTAAGAGAATTTCATCAGCACCCAGGCAGAAATGAGTGCTCTGGGGGAAGGGGACTAGAGAGATGCCTTCTTTGGAAGGCTTCTACCATGCTGGACTTCCTGCTTCACTTTCAGCTCTGTGGAATTAATAACATTGCTTTTCCACTTCTGAGAGCCTGAAGTTCTCCTCAAGAAATTCATAAATGGACATATTCTTTGAATGTGTCTGGCTTGGAGCACATTAGTCGATGTCATAGCACAAATACTCATTGCAGCCAGCTTGAGAACATGGCTCCTATCATCTTCCAGCATTAAGCAAAAAAGGGAGCATTCATGCAGTACATTTGGCACCTTCAGACATTCTTGGTCCTGTCCTGCCAGCTAGCATAGTGGGAAAACAAATGGCAATTATGTCCAGAAGAAAACAAGATTAAGAGCTGCACAAGCAACACTATTTATATACCACAAGATGACAAGTTGAGCCCTGCACTCCATACACAGTGCAAGAGCTCCCTCTCCCCACTTCCTTCAACATCTACATGGTTCTCTGACCACATCCACCATCCAGGTGAGACAGAAGCTCCCACATTGCTCTCCAGCCTGCTTCACTAGTTCTGGATGAGAGGGCTGTCACTGTCACACAAAAATACACTTGGCCAAGAGCTGGCCAAGCTTCAGCTCAGCTGTCTGAATAAAGGCACAGTCCTGAACCAAACACACCAGCTCTTGGTGAGCTCCCACAGGACACCATCAGGCTTCTTTGGAGCCACACCCAGCCTGAGCTTGGATAGATTGCCTGCTGCAGCACCAGGCACACTTTGTAACTTACTAGAAAACAGAATAAAGGCAAAATAAAAGCTTTGTGTAGACAGTAGAAGTTTTTAGAGAAAAACACAATATATGACTTAAGCACCTTGTGCCCAGTCCCACATTTGCAGTTCAAGATACAAGCCAGTTATGTGAATTGTTTCCAGCCCTAATGGCTACAAACTCAGCCTCTAAAAGGCCTCTGCTTTAGAGCTTTTTGTCATACATCTGGAACTACTGCTCTGAATGTGTGACAATACGTTTTTCAAAGAGGTGTTAAGTCTCAAGAATATATCACAATTAGATAATTTCAGTTAATTAAATCGTAACTACAACATTTCTATCAGAGTTGTGAGTCGCAAAAGTTAATTTATTTTTCCTCCTCATCAGATTTTCTTGGATAACAGCAATTCAGGGAATTACTTGGTCTTTCTGTCTGTGTGCAAGCAGCCAATAATTACTTATTTTACATAGGTTACTATACTTCACAGCTTTCATGACCAAACTAACTTCAACGTGGATTTCAAAAATCAAAATATGTCATAGGCCATAAAGCAAGAAACAAAATGCTGCCAGATGAATTTATCAAGTTTATTTTTATTCCCTTGTAGCTCCCAGAATTTTTCAGTAACAAACTAATTGATTTAGAAGGCAACGAAAACATAACAAATATAAAACTGAGTACATGATAAGCCTCATTAATGTGTTTAAAACACATTTTAGAACACAGTGAATACACACTTTCATTGTGTATATTACCTTTCACAATAATAGTTAACAAGTTAATTTCAACTAGAACAGAAGAATTTTGCGTGCTACTTGCTCCAGAATATTAAAATGAAAAGTTTTTATAACCTTACTCCATTTACATACGGAGGCCTTCTAAGTGACCTGTGTATGACCAGCATTTCAGTTATATCAGCTTTCACTCTCTTGTTCCAAAAGTCATCTGTAGAACATACTTCTACTTGAACCTAAAAGCTGAATAGTTCATTATTTAATTTTTTTTTTAAAGATTTGTCAGGACTTCCAGCATCTGATACATTCTGTATTCTTTCAGTTTTTAAGCATAATGAATAACTAAGCAGAAACAGAACCTCTCATATCTCCACTCTTGGGAAGAGTAGGCTGCACCAAAAGTTTATTTCCATCTACTGCATTCCCTGGACAAATTAAAATTCTCATGCTTTCCAGAGCAGCTGCCAGAGAGGATTAACACTACAGGAACAATAACATTAACAGACATGGAAGTTAACAGGCATGTGGCTATCTTCTATCAGCTGTCATAATTTAAGTGGGAATTCTGTGTAGTCTTTGACTTTGTGACCAACTATCAAACAACTTTTATACGCCCTTATCACATTTGCCATGTTCCTCTCTATGGGTTGAAAGGGGAAGAGCAGCTCATATTCAGTGTAACAGACAACTGGCTTCTAAATAAGAGCCACTTATGTAGGCAAAAACAACCCAAAACATTAGAAAACTTTAAGTAACATCTCTCTCACAGCATAAACCATGGCAGGCATTAAATTCCAACTGCAAAAGAATTGTATTACTTCCCAAAATCCAATTTTGTATAAATGGCTTCTAAGCACTATTACAAACATCTGCAAAGACACCGCCACCTTACTTTCCCAGAAATTTCAATTGTCATTTTTGCGACCAAAAAGTTAGCTCGTCTTACCACAGAGCCTCAATAAAGAAATAAAAGGAATAAATCTGTAGTTTTGGCAATTCTATTCAAAATAAGTCCCTCAAAAAAAGGACCACAGAAGCTTCCTTTTTTTTTAATGCAAAACAAAGCCATGCTTGCCTAACTTTTACTATTTGAGATAGTATCTATTTGATACTTTATTTCAGATGTCAACTTCCAAAACAAGTTGCTGATTTAATCACATGGATTTTGCCATTGTCCTGTTTCAAAATGGCATGGGAATAACTCCATAACCAGCACAGGTTTGTCTGCCAAAAACTACTTATTCACAGCATCGTCTCTTGGCACATTCTGACTGGAATATTATAATGTCTGTCATCTTCAGTTATGAGAGTCACCACAGGCCAGTCCTCCTCTGGGTCATTGGGGTAAAGTGTGATGAACTCATCAGTGCCGTACTTATACAGTCGGTACACTTGGATGGTATACTGCAGGGCATAAGCAAGAAGAAACATTTCCACCTACATTGGAAAAAACAAATATTTGTGTAAAATTCAACATACCTTCTACAAGGTTTTCCTCATAAAAATATTAAACTAATAGCTATCAGATGTAATTTTCAAAGACAAAAATTACGAAGTGAGAAGTCCTATACATGAGCATCTCTCACTCAGTATCTCCATCATATCCCTCTATGATACCATGCATTTAATGAGAAAGTCCTCAAATCCACAACGGCATAGTAGTAAGATAACCCTAAAGAAAAACTGCTTTACACAGAGTGTCCTATTGCTGCAAGCAGGTAGGAAAGACATTCTCTTGTATCAGTGTTCATCCTGTTAAGTCACTTAAAACCAGACAAGAGCAGGTTTCAGTCAATGATCTTTTCACTCTTTATTTGTCTGGAAAGTTCAAAGTACCCTGTAAAAGTAAATGGAAAGCCCTTACAAAGCCTGTTGACATGACAAGGAATTCAGAAAAAGAAGCTAAAAAAAGCTTCTACTTTGTCTACTACAGTGACAAGCATATCCTGTTCTAAATAACAATTTACAAAGAATCTTACTGAAATAAACAAATATAGTCAGCAAAAAAAACTGGCAACATAACTTCTTGAATAAACTGAGCAGCAAAAAAGTCAGCAATGAATCACCTATTTTCACAGAAAGAGTAAACTGTCTCATCTATACTGCAGTTGTCAGATTTTTAAGATAAGAAACAAAACCATAACATAATACTTCCATGTTTCTAGTATCTACAATTAAGTTGTGAACTTAATTGCAGTGTCCTGCTTGTAATGAATTCAATGGGATTTTTCTAAATGGATGTTTCCAAAATCTTTCCGTCTATTTAGCTCATTAACTACTCCTCATTTTGGTTTGGGGCTTTTTTGTAATACGTGTACCATTTATGCCATGCATAAAACAGTAACTTTCACTAGCTTATCAGAATTCACCCATGTATGTGCTACACATGGTCTTCATACTTCAAGTATTAGCTTTTATCATGGTATTCTTCAAAAAGCTAACAATAAGAGATCAATACAAGTGCTCTATTAATAGCAACCCCTATTTCCAAAGAACGCTATCCGCCAGCCACCAGACAAATCGTGGTGTTTCAGAGGAGGGCCTTTACAGACTCTCACTACAAGCAAGCAGTTCTAACATATTCTTCCCAACAGAAGACCAGATGCTTCAGTCAGCCCAACAAAAGCTGGGAAATTTCTTAAAACCACTTGAAACTGAAAACTCCAAAACAGGAAAGCAATACTTTAGGAAAAACCTCTCCTTACTTGTTCAAGGCCTCCACTGTGACCAATATGATTCAAGTGATTATGCATTAACTGATAAGGGTTGCTGGATGTATCCCGTGCAAACAGGAGCCAGGAGAAGACAGGCACTCTCCTTCCACTTTTATCGGCGTTGTATAATTCAATGGCAGTGTTAAGCATCCAAAATTTCAGCGCTTCATAGAGACTATACTCCTCCCCTTCATTTTTAAACAATTTATCACAAGCTTCTTGTTTCTCAAGGGGACCCTTTATTTCACTTATATTCTTCCACTAAAAAAAAATCCAACAAACAAACCATCACACACAACACAAATTGACAGCCATCACCCTCCAAGAGCTGCAAAAAGCCACTTGTGAGTTGTCAGATGCTCAGCACAGGCACTCAGAAGTTAACTTATGAAGGGCTTTGTGCCTTTTTAAAAACAATGAAGAATATTTCCACAACTGTACCCAAATCAAGGTCAGGCTGACAGTCTGATTTTGATTAAATTGATCCACAAGCAAAGCAAAAGGAAGGGATGCTAGAAATTGCTGCAAGGTGGCAGAACAAATATTGTTGTGGGACTATATGCAATAAAGTAATAACCTTTTTGTTTCCTGCACTATAAAGCCTATATACTTCATATTCTTTACATTTCTTATTACTCAAAATGCACATTTCATTCCAACCCTCAAACTGCTAAATGCAGTATTCCAAATACTCTCAAAAGCCTTCATAAAGAGAATTTGTATTCATAGTAAAACAGGAACAACCGAAGAGTTTTTTAATAGGTTCCAGAGTGCCGAGAGAGAAAGCATGGGGCTAAGTAATATAGAATGAAAACTTAGGGGCACAATCACGTTCCTATGACCTGGAATAAATGTATAAAAATTGAATAAAAACTACTCCTTTGAAATTACTTCAGTGCTGTGTTTTTGTTTTCTTAATCCCGTCCAGATAGCAAAAAGATTTATCTGCAGTATACATCATTCCTTCAAATAAATACAAGAAATAATAGAGGCAGAAAGTTACTCTGTTATATTAATTTCTTCATTGAAATCTGTCTAATTAATAGTTTTCTGCAGAGCTGCTTGCAAATTAATTCCAGTATCAGGCTACTCCAAGTAGCAAAAGATCAGATGCCTCTCATATATCTGAGCAGACATTCTTTACTTGATTTTTTGCAATATACATATAGAAAAAGGACTTTCACTACTGAAAGCATCCTTATGCTAAATTCTCCACATTCAAAAACCTTTGTCACTTTTCTTATTTTGAAGTGACCAAAGAATATACAAATACTTTTCCAACCTTTTTCCTTAGAAGTGTTAAATACTCTTTTATTTCATCCCTTATTTCTCCCATCCTCTTGCCAGGTTTCTGTCTGAGCTGCCACTGCTTGATCCAGTCATACTTGCTCAGCAAGTTTTCAGGAAGCTGGAAGTTGAGAGAAGAAAACGCAGCGTAAGTTAAAAATCTGGAAAAGAAAACCACCAACCTGCTTTTTTTTTTTTTTTTAACAGTTTGCACCTTAATACCTCATATATCCTTCTGAACAGCTATCATAGTAAGATGACCATTACCAAACACAACTGGCTATTTATAATATTTGTTGGGTAACACTCAGAATACTGGTCTATTACTATTTCCAGATCTAACAAATACATAAGCACTGCAAAAATTAATCACCAAGTTACTCATGCCTTCTTTTTTGTTTATTTTGAGGTTTTGGGGTTTTTTAAATTAAAACACTCCCCCAACAGCAGATAGATGGCAGTGACTGTGTTTGAAAGTGTTCTTGAACCAACAGAAGAGAAAATGACATTCATCACATCATCCTGAAGTCTTGGTGGACTGCAAACTACTTTGTCCAGAAGACACAAACTCTGTTTCCTTTTCAAGTGCCACAATTAAAACACTCTGGGACAAGTTTTTTATTAAAGAAGAAAACAACTTGAGAATTTGCTGATCCATCAGATCATATTTTAGCCTCAGAACTGCCTCTTTTACTGCAGATGTGCTACACCTGTTTGGTCCAGAGCTTTTACACGTCCCTTGAAGGACATCCTGGAAGTTGCATGTCCAGTTCTGCACCCTCATCTATTAACCCATCTTACTGCTAGAACTGGAAGAGCAACTTGTGTCTCACAATGGACAGCCAATGCTTGGCTAGAGCAGCACTTATGCCATCAGCCACCACCAGCCCATTTTCAGTTTATTAGGACTCCAAACTAGTAATGTGTTCTCTTTAGTGGCAACCAAGCCTGTGTCAGAGAGGCACAGATCTTCTCCCACCTCAGCCTGGCATCCTGTGCACATAGAACTAAGTAATCAAAAATTATATGCCAGTAACTTCTACAACTACAAATGTGCATGCAGTCACCATTTTAAATTAAAAACAAGAAAAAAACCAAAAAGCTTGTTATATTTGTACTGCCAGCTGTCACCACACACATTTCTCTTACATGCCTTCTGCTTTGATGAATAACAATTAATAATTTCAGTTTGTTTTGTAGGTGTACACCCTTTCCAAAAAAAAGTTAATTTTAATATGACATTTTCCTCTATGAATCAGTAACAAAAAAAAAAAAAAAATATGAACATCATTAAAAACTTCTAAGTACATAATTTTAAAAAAGTTTGCATGCTCTTTAAAGGATCATTGGGAAACTGTGTTCTTTAGTCTGATAAAGTGGAAATGGTTGAGAGCTGAAAGAATGTGTTTTTTACAAAAAGGAAACCATTTTGCAATGTACTTGCTGTAAAACACCTCACAGAACTATTTTCATCAGTAATTACAAAAACATAATCACAAGATGTTTACTTAAAACTTATAGTGACCAGAGTGATAAATTTTCAGATGTCCTCTAAAGTGATGCAACAAGGTAATAAGGGCAGTGTAATTCTACTTGGACTGCTACCCTACACACAGAGTCTGCATCAGACGTTCAATGTTTACATTTCCAGCAGCATCCTGACAACTGGAACCTTAGTCTTCTCAAGTGGCTCACTTTTGTATAGGCAGCTTCTTACATGTTTTTTCCATGTTCACCAATACCATCAAATGGAGTTTGTTGACACAAGAAAATTTCTGGAATATTCTTCTTCTACTTGTAGGGGAATACCTTGCTTTTCTCATACATCAGTGCTCCACAAGAACTGTTCTTCGTGTCAGGTTGGAGTTGCTCTTATGCTTATTTTAAGCAACACTTAAGACACAAGTAATTACACACATACTGCAAAACCTACAGCATCCCATTTGTTATTACACTTTCTAGAGAAACCAGGCACACAAGAATAGGCACTATAATTTTGAAAAGCTGGGGGTTTCTCCAATATTAGAATAAATTGTCTGTATTTTTTGTTATTGCCAGCTGTCTTGTGGAAAATCTCTTACTGCCACATTATATGCAGTAAGAAGAAACCAAGAGAGCAAGATTAAGACAGACAAGTGACATTCCAGTAAGCACTACAGTAACATTTATATCCATTAGAAACTGGAAACCAAGGGGCACCTGGATTCAATTCCAAGTAGAAAGAATCACTGTGCACAAACAACGATCTTGAACATTACAACTTCTCAGTTCAGGGGATATTGACAAGTGAGCATTACATTACCTAACAGAGAAATGAGATCATAAAATTATCAAATAAGTTAGACCCAATATTACTCTGCTGTCAGAAGATCAGTTTGACACGTACCATAGTAAAATCCTCACTCTGCAGCCACTTTGGTAACTGGGTAGCTTGGCTTAAAGCCTGGAAAAGAGTTGCTCTGAAAGCACAATAGTTATCACCTCTTATTCTCCTTATAGATGCAAACTTCTGAGCAACTGCTTCATATCCCTAGAAAAGCACAAAATCCAAAGAACATGAAATCATTATTAAAACATTTGAAAGTCACACACTGTTAACATAAGAGGTATTGGAATATTATCATCTCAATACTAATGCTATTAAAAAAAAAAGCTTGACCCACTACCCCTTTTGGAAGTTTAAATGCTTTTAGGTCACAAATTATGCTCTGAAAAGAACAAGAAACTGAAGAAACCTAATAGATAACTGTTTGAAGTATTTGGTTGATGACAGAACATAAACATCATTGAAATATGGATAGCTAACTCACTTAGATTTCCAAAAAATATCCAACATGTGTACACAAGAGCACACATCATGCTTAAAAGAAATTTCAGCACCAGTTGATGCTACTTACCCAATACATGGCACATGTAGTTTGTTTCTGCCTCAGGGCAAGTTTGTGTTTACACTGAAATATCTTGACACTTGCCTCAGCACATTTGTTCCCTCCCTGCTGTTCCCATACTCACAGTTGTAGCAGAAGCCACAATGTTGAAATGCAGCTTCTGCAGCTCAGCTGTCCTGGCAAGGGCCAATGCCCTGTTTGTCCGTATTTCTCACAGTAATCTCTTGGGGGAGGCATGGGGAGTTTTTGACTTTTGTAAGTTATCTTTATGTTTACTCATACATATCACTAAATTTCTCAAGCAACAAAGCAACTTTATTTTCTACCATTCTAGGTCAAGATTAATATAAAAAAATTAGTTGAGAAAATAGTAAAAAAAATCTCAGGAAAAGTTCTTAAAGACCCATACAATTCACCACTTTCAGTTACCTGCCTTCCACCCAAAAATTTGGTAATTTGCTCTGCACTTCAACGGCCCACAAAATTAGCAATTTACAACCATAAACAAAATATAAAACTTCAACTGAAAACATAACAAAGGACAGCATCAATCAAACCCCTAAATTATCAGCAAGTAGCTTTACTAAAAACACATTTGAAATGAGCCCAAAGAAAAGCATCTGCCAGTTGTAAACCACTCGTAAGACCTCACAATGTAAAACACTGCTGCTGCATTTCCTATCTTCAAAGACTGACTGCATAGGAAATCAGGTAACAAACAAAAAGCCTAACAAAATTCAACAAAAATAGAACTGCTACCTTTCTCATCCTTTTTGCTGCTGGTGTATTTCCTCTCCATTCCTTTCTGCAATACTCCATGATGTCCATTTCAGGTGAAACACTTAGTTTACATTCTGTCAAAACAGAACATGCAACACGTTACATGCAACAGAACATTATAAAGAAAACAGGAGAAGGTAGAAAGCACATCAGATTTCTAAATACAGTATCACTTTAAAATAACTTCAGTGCCAAATGAAACTGGCAGCACAACCTGTAGCTACTAAGTAATTATTGCTGTGGGAGGGGATAAAATCAGTTTGTTCTGAAAACTACACATGAAGAAAAGTTATGATGTATTTCAACAAGATAGGGAACAGTCTGCTCCCTTCTTCTGCAAAAATTAATTGGCAAAGAGGATAAATTAGTAAAGCACTCTTCATTTTCTTAGCAAGCAGAAAAATATTGACAGAAGTTTCCCTTCTTCATACAGCAGCCAGACTATAAGGGAGAAAGAGGACAGTAAGTCCCCTCAGTAACTCTCAGTCCTTTCTCAGTAAGCCAGTAACAATAACAGAAAGAGATACAGTTTTGCCTTGGAATCCCAACAGCCTTCATCCCAAAACTAGGTTGTACTGAGGTTATCAAGGCATGCCAGCAACAGATGTGGCTATGTTGACTGTGACTGAGTAATTTTCAAGCATGACACTCATAGCAGACCATGTGACTGTTTTCCAAAGAATTCACATTCACTTGTAAAGTAACTACAGAAACAGAGGGAATGATATATTAAGAGCAACTAATTTTACAGAGAATTGATCTTTTTTTGAATGAAAATGTACTATGTACTCAGTCATAAGTAACTGCTATTGAACAGAGACATCTGTGCACAGATTCCCTGGAGGAGAGGGTGTCAGGACATCATACATCAGTGCTACAGAGAGTTGCAATACTGTATTTGAAACTTCACAGGAAGTTCGATTGTACCTGATGAGTTTGTTTCACAAAGTAGTACTTTCTCTCTCTCTATTTCTTCTTCATCACGATACATGTCCTCCTCACTGCAATAAAAATCAACACATACCTCAAGTAACAGCACACATCCTACTCTCTTTTTCAACCTCTTACCCTTTTTACAACTCGGGAAACTATTTAAGACTTTCTACCTTATTTTTTTTCAACTCAATTTGCTTTCCATCTTACCCATTTTCATAAAACCAACATTGGCTCTCAAAAATAGAGAAAAGTTTAGAACACCCTCTCAACTGCTCCCCTCCAGTATCTATCACTAGTTTGGTAATAAATCATTGCCTGAATTTCTCTTCTGTGGTACTACAGTCCCTTCGTATTTCTACAGTTTAAAATATAAATTTGCAAAAGAAACAAGCTAACATGTCTGTTTGCTGCGTATATGAATAATGCACTCTATGCATGCAGCTACAAACACAGTACTCAACAAGGCTTTGTATCTACACACCACTGGGACTGACCAACCCACCTCGTGCTGAGCAGAACACATGACAGAACTCAATGAAAAGTGGCCAACCACCTGCATTTAGTTTGAATGTTACTAAATCAAAGGAGAATTTCCACCATGATCCANATCTTTATGTTTACTCATACATATCACTAAATTTCTCAAGCAACAAAGCAACTTTATTTTCTACCATTCTAGGTCAAGATTAATATAAAAAAATTAGTTGAGAAAATAGTAAAAAAAATCTCAGGAAAAGTTCTTAAAGACCCATACAATTCACCACTTTCAGTTACCTGCCTTCCACCCAAAAATTTGGTAATTTGCTCTGCACTTCAACGGCCCACAAAATTAGCAATTTACAACCATAAACAAAATATAAAACTTCAACTGAAAACATAACAAAGGACAGCATCAATCAAACCCCTAAATTATCAGCAAGTAGCTTTACTAAAAACACATTTGAAATGAGCCCAAAGAAAAGCATCTGCCAGTTGTAAACCACTCGTAAGACCTCACAATGTAAAACACTGCTGCTGCATTTCCTATCTTCAAAGACTGACTGCATAGGAAATCAGGTAGCAAACAAAAAGCCTAACAAAATTCAACAAAAATAGAACTGCTACCTTTCTCATCCTTTTTGCTGCTGGTGTATTTCCTCTCCATTCCTTTCTGCAATACTCCATGATGTCCATTTCAGGTGAAACACTTAGTTTACATTCTGTCAAAACAGAACATGCAACACGTTACATGCAACAGAACATTATAAAGAAAACAGGAGAAGGTAGAAAGCACATCAGATTTCTAAATACAGTATCACTTTAAAATAACTTCAGTGCCAAATGAAACTGGCAGCACAACCTGTAGCTACTAAGTAATTATTGCTGTGGGAGGGGATAAAATCAGTTTGTTCTGAAAACTACACATGAAGAAAAGTTATGATGTATTTCAACAAGATAGGGAACAGTCTGCTCCCTTCTTCTGCAAAAATTAATTGGCAAAGAGGATAAATTAGTAAAGCACTCTTCATTTTCTTAGCAAGCAGAAAAATATTGACAGAAGTTTCCCTTCTTCATACAGCAGCCAGACTATAAGGGAGAAAGAGGACAGTAAGTCCCCTCAGTAACTCTCAGTCCTTTCTCAGTAAGCCAGTAACAATAACAGAAAGAGATACAGTTTTGCCTTGGAATCCCAACAGCCTTCATCCCAAAACTAGGTTGTACTGAGGTTATCAAGGCATGCCAGCAACAGATGTGGCTATGTTGACTGTGACTGAGTAATTTTCAAGCATGACACTCATAGCAGACCATGTGACTGTTTTCCAAAGAATTCACATTCACTTGTAAAGTAACTACAGAAACAGAGGGAATGATATATTAAGAGCAACTAATTTTACAGAGAATTGATCTTTTTTTGAATGAAAATGTACTATGTACTCAGTCATAAGTAACTGCTATTGAACACAGACATCTGTGCACAGATTCCCTGGAGGAGAGGGTGTCAGGACATCATACATCAGTGCTACAGAGAGTTGCAATACTGTATTTGAAACTTCACAGGAAGTTCGATTGTACCTGATGAGTTTGTTTCACAAAGTAGTACTTTCTCTCTCTCTATTTCTTCTTCATCACGATACATGTCCTCCTCACTGCAATAAAAATCAACACATACCTCAAGTAACAGCACACATCCTACTCTCTTTTTCAACCTCTTACCCTTTTTACAACTCGGGAAACTATTTAAGACTTTCTACCTTATTTTTTTTCAACTCAATTTGCTTTCCATCTTACCCATTTTCATAAAACCAACATTGGCTCTCAAAAATAGAGAAAAGTTTAGAACACCCTCTCAACTGCTCCCCTCCAGTATCTATCACTAGTTTGGTAATAAATCATTGCCTGAATTTCTCTTCTGTGGTACTACAGTCCCTTCGTATTTCTACATTTTAAAATATAAATTTGCAAAAGAAACAAGCTAACATGTCTGTTTGCTGCGTATATGAATAATGCACTCTATGCATGCAGCTACAAACACAGTACTCAACAAGGCTTTGTATCTACACACCACTGGGACTGACCAACCCACCTCGTGCTGAGCAGAACACATGACAGAACTCAATGAAAAGTGGCCAACCACCTGCATTTAGTTTGAATGTTACTAAATCAAAGGAGAATTTCCACCATGATCCAAACTGCAGCTTACAGGCTAGCTGAAATCCAGAGAAACATTTCTTCCTCAAATAATACGGGCTTTTTGGCCAAGGTACATTTTCAAATACCTGCATCTGTGCATATATACAACATTCTGAAGTCAAGTTATGACCATGAGAGAGGAAATTATGCCCTACAAGAATACTGCATAGACCAGCATCTGCAGCTTGGATGGGAACATTACTGCTGAAAATGGAGGTCCATACAATGTTCAAAAAACTGACTGCAAATTGCACATTCCATTCCTAAGAGGCATTTGTCATATAATTACGTCTAGCAAATAAACTTCTAAAAAATAATCACAGTTTCACAATTAAAATACTTAAAAAAACATATGTCACCAGCCATATTACTATCATTTAGGTGTAGCACTAGAAGAAGTTTAAACTGAAAGTCTATTTTTTGAAGAAAGCAGGTAAGCAGAAAAAGGCTGCAAGGTCATTACTTACTGCCCACTACTATTAGTAGCTTCTAATCTACTCCTCAAGAGCACCCCAAATCCAAACCACAGTCTGTCTCCAAAAGACTAGGAAGACATTAAGGCACGTCCTACGACTACTAAGACAGGGCAAGCAATTAGGAAGACTCTGAGAAAGAGTTTGATGTAGCCAGATGGTAACTGCATTACTTTCATTAAACTCGAAAGGACAGACTACTAAATGATGGCTCTGTATTTCTTTTCCTTTATGTCCAAACCAGCTTACTCAAACCATCTGCATGTATCTCCCTTGAGAACAAAAAATCTTTAGTATAAAGAGTAATGCGGGTTAATACCAGGAAACTCATCTACTGGGCTGTCATATAAAACTAGTTTAGTTTTTACTCAAGTAGCTGCATGAAATCTCATTTTTAACAACACTAAATATTTATTAATTAAAAGAGAAACAACAGATATAGTAGGTATCAAACACTACTATCTGGTGAGAAAAAACACCATAGAAATATTTTTTTCAAGTCCATATTTGTGTTACACTGTGATGCTGGACAAAGCCGAATTTCTCAGCAGAGTTTAAAAGTCCATTAAGTTTGTGAAGATTCTAAATACTTAATAGCCTTGAAAATACTATGAAAAAAATCACACAGCTCGGTATGTGACAGCAGCAATCTCTAGCTTATCTTCTCTATAAGCCAAGTATCTAAAATATAAAGCAACAACCTCCCACTCCAAGCACGAAGAAACCTGCTGCTACAAGGGATCCCACAGGGCGAGAAATTGTGTCAGGGCAGGGAAATTGTTCCTTTGTAATACAGCCTTGAATAAATTCAGCATAAGATGTAGAAAGAGAAGAAGTGCTCAACTGACTAAGGCAATGAGAGTACTCAAGAAAGAGGAAGTTTGGTGTAAAGGAAGCAGTGTCATGTCCCTTCTGCAGATATTAAACCACCTTCTTTCTGGGAGTTGAGAAAACAGAGGCAGCCACAGACTAAGAACATGAAAGATTAACACCCAGAGTAAACAAGCTACTGCAATTCAAGAGAGTTGTTTTGAAATCCAGGTAGGCAAGAGGTGCAATCCATCTGCACAGGCACCCTCATTCCAGAGATGAAAGTGAGTCACAACACTATTGTAGCACTGCAATTGTTAAGTAAATCTGTGGAAAAAAAAATGTGGAAACTAAAGCCTTTGCTCATTAATATTCAAATAAATACTTGACAAATTTATCCATATAGTGAAAATAAAGTAAGAGTGGAAAAGAGTGATTAAATGAAAACATGCATGGACAAAAGAAAAAAAACAGTGCAAGAAGTTGCATGTAAATACTTAAATTGTTGAACTAGTTAATGGGATTTTCCTGAACCAAAGATACCAAAGAAAAAAAAAAATCTAAATTTACCTTCATGAACTGAAAGTACCCTCCCTTTCTATAGGAAAACTGTTAATTTATTAAAAAAAAATAAATTCTTACCTCTCCTCAGATGACTCCACTGCTGAATGATGACTAGACATGGGTACATATAGTTCACAGTTTCTGGATGCATCCTGATCCATCACAAGAGATTTAATCATATCTGTCTTCTCAGGTCTCCCACTACTTCTGTATACATGGTCTTGTCTTTTTTCTGATGCAGTTTGGTCTTTCTGGTCTGCAGCTGCATTTGCTGAGCCAAGTTCCTCAGAAGCAACACAAATTTCATTTTTATGCTTCATCAGCTGTGTGGGAACACACTCTTTTTTCTCTTCTGCATCTGCAGAAAGGCTGGTTGGTTCTGTCATCCACCCTTGAAGATTATCCTGGCTTTGAAGAACGAAAAAATACATGAAGAGTTTCTCTCCCAGAACAAAAGCACATGTTTCAGGAAAATGGCAATATTTTAAGGGTTACATTATATTTTGCAAATTCAGAGGGTAGCTAAATTACTCAAAACCAGGAAGATAATCTAGAACAGTTTGGTAAAATAAGACAGCATCCAAGCTATTTTCTAACTCACTTCCCTGATGATCATTTCTTACCAAGGCTAAGCTGTGCCAGTTCCTCAAACACAACCTGCACTTTGGCACCCGAGCCCTGACATGTACCAAGCTGTCCCACAGCACGGAGCTCAGGACCAGAGTTCACAGAACTGCAGAGCAGCCTGGGCTGGAAGAGGCTTTAAAGGTCACCTAGTTCCAATCCCCCTGCTGTGGGCAGGGACACCTTCCACTAGACCAGGCTGCTCGGAGCCCCATCCAGTCTGGCCTTGAACACTTCCCAGGATGGAGCATTTGCAACTTCTCCAGCAACCTTGTTCCAGTGCCTCACCACTCTCACAGTAAAGAATTTCTTCCTAACATCTAATCCAAACCAAAACTCTTTCAGCTGGAATCATTCCCCCTTGTCCTATGACTACCTGCCCTTGTAAACAGTTTCTCTCCATCTTTCTTGTAGGCTCCCTTCAGGTACTGGAAGGCCACAATTACATCGCTCCAAAGCCGCCTTTTTTTCCAGTCTGAACAGCCCCAACTGTCTCAGCATTTCCTCAAAGGAGAGGTGCTCCATCCCCACCTAATCAACTTCGCGGCCCTGCTGGGGACTCGTTCCAACAGCTCACTGTCCTTCCTGTGCTGGGGCTCCCAGAGCTGGATGCAGCACCGCAGGAGGGGTCTCACCAGAGCAGAGCAGAGGCGCAGAATCCCCTCCCTAGACACGGCCGACCAGGCTGCTTTTGACGCAGAGTCGCACTCCACGTCCCGATTGTCCCCGCTCCTCGGGGAAGGACGGCCCAGGCTTGGCGCAGCGCACGGCCACCCGCACGGGCCCGCAGGACGCAGCGCAGCCGAGGCAGGCCTCACCTTTCCGCCGCGCTCTGTCCCGCCCGGCACCGCTGCGCGCCGCCGCCCGAAGCCGGCACCCCCCGCCGAGCC